>DWDW01002026.1:0-10712 GCA_018245635.1 Mimoniades versicolor eupheme | reverse complement strand
AGAGGAATGTAGAACATTCCCACGTTTCACCAGTTACTTTTAAGTCCCACGATGGAATAGATGGTGAGCCTATTGCCGTATACCGGGCACTTATCCAGACTCCGAGCACGCTACTAGAAAACCTAAATTAGAAAATTTTTAGTAATGCTCGACCCGGGAATCGAACCCAGGATCTCCCGTTCGGCAGTCGCACTTGCAACCAACTCGATCAACGAGGCACAATATTCACAATACAACAAAATATTAATAATCCTCACAAAATTGACATGTCGACATAAGCGCAATACAAAGATGAAACAAAGCACAAACGAATCCACAACCCAATGTAGAGTAATCAGCAAAATAATTACTTAGGAGCCACACTCGGCGCGGGCCGATGTTTATTAAGATCAGCGGGGGGGTTATTGTACAGTCGCTAACTTCAATGCACGAGTTACACTCATGATCAATAACGTAATGTTATTACCTTGACGGTAATAGACGGGGTGGATGTCTAATGAAAGTCTCATCAAAGTAGACATCGAGAAACGAATTAATTCCATATAAACTATCTATCAATTTTGTTTTATTTATGTTAAATTTTGTCGAAATCAATGGCATAAAGGAGAAATGTTAAATTGTGCATAATAAAATTACTTGAATGTCTTATAAAACTTACGTACGTATTATTAATTATTTAGAAAAGTGACAGTATTGGTTTATGGCTTCCGCACATGATTAAAATTCCGCACATTTTTTGTTATACTACTCGATTAAATTAATACACTTATGCTTTTAACTGTACACAGGCGTAGGGCTGCCGAAAGTATTTTAAAAAGTCTTTTGTGAGTAACCCTTTCGTTGCGTACGTTGAAATGAAATGCTCTTTTATACCTCAAGAGGCTTCCATATTGTGATGTCGGGAGCACGCCGCGTAGGCTGAGGCACGGACGGACAATACGTTTTGATAATATACATATAACGATTTTCAAAGGGTTTCTGTAATATTATACCAAATAAATTCGAATAATTCTAAAGTTCTTCCTGTATTTTACTTACCGGTATGATATAGGTACATCTCTTGAATATCATATTATTACTGTATTTCCTCAGGGTATAGGCAGAGAAGTACAGTAGACCTCCACGATTAGCCGGTAACTTTATATCATTTCCACAACGGAATAAGCGGCGAACCCATTGCCATAGATCAGATAAAATACTAGTGGTAAACTTATATTTGATAAATAAATACATTTTTTTTACATGTAATAAATAAGAGGCGTATGTTCAAAGTTTGACGTCACTGGGCTCGAATTATGACTAAGTAACTGCATGCTATAACTGTGTAAAATTAATAGATTCATTTCAATCGTCTTCTGAATGCGTTAGTCATTTATTTGGTTTTTTCAATACCTATATACATATACAGCAATGAGTTTATGGCAATAGGGTCACCACCTATTCCACCGTGGGACTTAAAATTAACTGGTGAAACATGGGAGTGTTCTACATTTCTCTGCCTACCTCTTCGGCGATTTACAGGCGTGATGTAACTTTTTTTTTAATACCGCTGTACAATATAAATATATACATACATATCTACTAGATGAAACTACATATAACGTTAACTTCATCCTTTGAAACAAGAACTGAACGTTGTAACTACATAAGCTGTCCATTTCGTACCATCAAAACATGAAGTTCTTAACCCTTTGAAACTTCGAACACGTCCAATCAAAGAGGTTTATGATATTACAGTCAAATTTACATCGTAAACACTAACGGCCATCATAATCAAAAGCAGGTCGAAATTCCCCAATAGTTCCTCGCATGAGGATTACCTTTTGTAAACTAAAACGGGACGCAATCATCGTCTTCGGCGGGATTATGGTGGCCGTAGGATTACAACTATGTCTTACTTATGCAATAGAGAAATCGCCGGGGGCGAAACGGAGCGACCCTTTGGTCCTCTGCAAATATTACATATAATCATTCGGTTTTAATTATTATTGCTGTAGTGGCTAGAGTTTTGTTTGATGTATTGATTAAAATCGTGTTTGTGTCGAAGTGCCATCAGTGGCGGTGGTCGTGTCAATAGATACAATAATCCCGCGGGGGCTCACCATGCTGTCATACTGACAATGGTCTCGTGATTACTTCGTGGGGTCGGCACCAATTATTTCAGATTTAACATACTATTATTACCTTTACTTTTGTTGTCTTTACTCAATATCTTCTTATGAATAAATCTTTTCCATACCTAGTAGGATTCTTTACATGAATAATGTCTCGTGTGTACTTTAATAGAAGGATAATTCTCCAACAAATCATCAGTAATAGTTCAAAAACATAACCTTATTAAGTGTTAAATTTTTTTTTTAGAAATAAACAATTCTTTCTCGTACCATCACGTCTGATCCCCTAAGAGGACGGTAGAGGGGTGTAGTACACTCCCACGTTTCACCAGTTACATTTACGTCCCAAGCCACTACTAAAAATTTCAAGTTAAAAAATCCGACCGAGATTGAATTGAGATGTCCTGGATATCTATCATAGGTCGCATTTGCAACTACACGCGGAACGAGGCAGCCACGATAATGTTTAAACTTTTTTTTAAAATGAACGTATACCGATATTTTTGGCAATACACAAAACAAAACATCATTGAATCTAGTACCGTGTCCCGCCAATAAATAATCTCAAAATGGCGCTCACATTGAAAATTTCATATTAGGGGCGTAAACACATCGGGCAACATTGTCGCGCAAACTATAACGAGCAGTAACTTTACGAGCGCATAAACATAAAAAACTCATCGGTTCTACGGGCGAAAAATATGAAAGTGCACCTAATATGTTCCATGTGTGGGAATAAAAGTTTTTCCATTTACCGGGTACATCGTTGGATGCTATTTCCCTATAGAAGTCATAAACATGATGCTTAGTGGCGGGCAGCCTAGCACCCCGTCTCCCCTTACAACCCCGCTCCACCCCTCTCATACCTTCTTTGCTCCAACCGGCAAAAGTTCAATTTTATTTCAGTATCCAGTTTAGAAAAACGGTGGACTTCCCAGTCCATTAACTATTTTAAATTAGACATTCAATTTTCATGTAGAATCCTCTTCGAAATGGAGAGCATTCAAGAGGAATTAAATTTTTAACGCTAAAAACTTCATAGAATCTTGAAGAGAACTTATTAGTACGCTCGTTTAATTTTTTACTATTTTGCAAGGAATATGCGATCAAAGAATCTCCGCTCTACGTCCAGACGAACGCTGAACCGTGGAACATGTTTGTTCCGCAGAAAACTCATAAGTATAAAACGCCACAAATAAAAAACATTAACTTTTGCGAGTGAAATGGAAAGCAATTTTTAATAATTACTTTATCGTACCCTGAAAGCGAGCATTTCTATCGGGCGTGCTATTAAGGGTATGAGGAGGCTTGAGGTAAAGCCGCGCAAGCAAATAAACTCACCCGAAACGCACCGTAATGAAAGTTCATTGGATTAAGCCGAGTTTATGTAAGCCCCAATAATAATAATAGGCAAAAATGCACGTGGAGCCAGTTGCGTATTAAATAACTCACTCAATAACCTCCAATTTAGGGACCACCAAATAGACCCGTCCGCATTCCGGCCCGACCGGGAACACGGACGCCTCATTTTGTGCGGTTACGCCGTGCCTTAAGTTTATGTAATTCTCATTAGGCTGAATTGCAAATAAATTTTATGGCGTTTAGCTGCTTGTTTTGGTTTGCGGTTATTATTTTTACGAAGCATTAATACGAGACTGTACTTGCATTCGCCCGCGTACAGACAAGGGGACGTAAAAAAAATGAAAACGAAAACAAAAGGGAATCGACAGACCTTGAGTCTAGTCTCCGGTATGACAAAAAGGAAGTAGTAATAAAAAAATGTTGAGGCATTTATTTAACTTCACAAAACAACCGCGCAATCCAGGTAATGAGACACTCGCAATAGACTACAAACTACAAGCGGCTAATTATTATTTAGTCAGTACAACATTTTTAGACTAATTTGATATAAAAAGAAACTAAAGAATGTTTTGTTTATTATACTAGAACTGTTTGTTATGTGTGAATAAAGTTACGGGATAAGAACCGACCAGGCAGTGGAACTTATTAAACAATTACGTATGATATCTACGTTACGTACGTTACTCTAAAACTGTCAAGAAAATTAAATTGTAAAAAAGGCTTAAATACTTATACTCAATACTCATATACAACGTAATTGTAAAGGCCATTGAGCGTTTCTACCTTATAATAAACCAAATTTCATAAATGAATTTTATGATAATATAGAATCAACGAAACGAAGTGTTCGTCTTAAAAGAACATCAAATGCAATCCCAGATAGTCGGTTCAGGTGTCGCATCGGAACAATTTCTAGTCATTTGTCGCGCCCCGTGCAATAATGCACTGCGCTCCATTTGAAGCGGGCGATTTGTTCTCGATTCGCATACATTTTTCTGCGTCATGTTGTTTTATTCCTGCCCACTTTATACCAGTGTTCATCTTCTTATTTCGCTTTATCTTTGCTTAGGTTTATATTGATGAATTTGGATTGATATAATCACGCTAGTTTAAAATTCGAAATGAATTACCGTCTGAAGAATTGCTTTACCGCTCTGACATATAGTGCTTCAAGAGAGGCGTAAAGAGCTTCTCCATCACTGGTCACACAATGGCAAATCCTTGGCTTTCGCGAATATCCATAGACGGTTGTAACCACTTACCATCTGAGACCCGTGCGCCATTTAAAGTAGGTTAATTTCAAAACGAAAACAAAACAAAAGTGTAAAGCAAGCAATTTAATTTCTTTCATTATATTTGTATATTTATATCCACACTGTAGAATACTTTTAGCTTATTATTATATTTAGCTTATAAAACTCAACGTCAAAATTCAACGTTTTCTGTATACACAAGCAAACAATTTTATATTGAAACCTAAAATTTAATTAGAAAACGAAAGTACAGATTAATTAAAATTAATGAAATCTCATGAGTCTAAATGTCAAGAGATACTTCATAATTGAAGCATTTCCAATTGGAACTCCGAACAATAATTCATTTTCATTTAACTGAAGCCTCATTGTTTCTGAAAAAAAATTAATTTACTTACTAATAGCGTAGACAATACTCATTAAGTTACCAAATTTATTTCAAATAACTTTATTTCATCACATAAAAGCAGTCAAGTTTTTTTAATCATTCCTAATTACGTTGTCTGCAATCCTAATTAAATGCGATAACTTTTAACTGCTATTTCAGACCAATGTTATAAAAATAACTTTATACCTATAACAAATCTCTTCGAGACTTGTAAATAAAACATGTAACAAATAAAAAAGCCCTAAGCATGTATTCAGGTCTATTCCAACATTAACAGCGTAGTGTCGATAGTAAATAATATCGTTGCCTTCCACAGCATTAATACACAAGTAGGAACTGAAATATGGCAGGATTCGGCACCGCGTCGCGGCTTTATATCTTTTGTTTCCGTTTTATAAAATTTTACCCTATAACATTATGTTGATGGTGGTAATAACGGTTGAAATATTTACGTAGATCCCAACAAACGAGCCGGTTGTGATAAATAGGCAGTACTCGTTCTGGATTGACCGTGGAATAAAGATTGGTTTGGAGCGCAACTCTGTATCTTAACGGAGGACCAATACTTGGTGTTGAAATTTAACCAGTGAAATCTAAGCGAATTGGACTGGCGACATATGACGGAATATAGTACAAATTATACGCAACATTATCCATATTCCACATATGGAACGATTTAGTTAAGTAACGCTGTTTTATTAGTAGTATCATTATATATGCTCGCGCTTGACTAGGATCTTACCTAATGAAAAGCGAAATATGGCAGCTATACGCGAACACTTTTTTCCGTCATAAATTTTCAACTTTACTGAGAAGCGAACACTTAGTAGCCAGTTACAGTGGTGTTCTTTACAAACTAGTCAATAAACCTTGTCGAACGTTTCGCAGGACTGTATAAGTAAATACTGTATAAATCTTTTCAGTTGCTAATCCCCATTGTAAGGCGTTATCGTTGACTAAATCCTCATAAGAGATATTACAATTCCCGATTTCTATATTACATTATAATACATTTTAAACTGCATTATTGAATATTCAATCCAATCATATATTATAAGAGAGAGCTCGTAATACATCAAATATAATAAATTCTTAAGAAAGCAACCATTAGTAAATTATTTCTTCTTTATTTATAACTTTTTCATTAAATATCTTACTGCTATTTTTCAAACACAAACAACACGAACCAAGATTAGTTTCTTTGTTGGTGTTGTACTCTTTGTTCAATTTAGTGGAGAAACTTGAATATGATTGTAAGAGAAAAAGATGCGAAAGAAATGTAAGCATACCTACTGTTCAGCTGAAACATTTAACTTACTATAAATCAAATAGTTACATACATATAAATTGTTTTGAAAAAGCGATAGTTCTTAAAAACTTTTTTTTAATATTGTATTTATTTACTGTTAAGTCATGGGCGTTTTTGATTATCTATTCGATTATTTATTGTTTTACGGGCCTACTGCGGAAATGATGAATAGGCGGCCAAGGTATCATTGGCCAAGGTATCTAAACCAACAGGTTTAGACTTTACTGGTACAAATATTTGTGACTAGCATAAGGTTATTGTTGTACTTGGGAGTTAAATTATATTACATCACAGTATCTAGTAAACAGTGTAAGATATCACTTAATATTTATTTCGTTGCATTTCAATTATATACAAAAACTCCATGTACAATACAATATAATAATAGGAAACAACAATTTCAAGCCAATGAGTAATCTCATGAACATATTTTTAAAGGGTCAATTTCCAAATTTGCATTTCAATAAACGTCAATGGACTGTGGACGTAAATATTATCAAAATAAAAAAGAATATATTAAGGTTATTAGCAAGAAACGCTTGTTAGGCACTTCTGTAAAATAAAAAATCATATCGAGATGAAGAAAAGAACACAACAATAAAATATCCATAAAGTGGTCGGTCGACGTTTGCAGTGCGGATGGTCCCTTGTTCATTAGCAGTGAGTGTGACGTCAGCGGACACCCTCGCGGCTCGGATTATATCAGACGCGAATCCCAAGCGTCAGTCCACTGGCCCCACCTTGATGTTCATTTTGCTATTCATTGTCCAAACGGACACACGGATGTTAACGGTATTTATTGATGTAAAACTGACTTGAGCAAATTTCAAATTCAAATTTAAATATATTATTATCATTTATTCAAAATTGGTTCTGGAACTCGTGCTGATCTTCAAAATTTTTAACATAATCAATTGAGCTAGATTATCATTAGCTAATTCCCACAACCATGTCATACATTATACAATGACAATGTCGCATGTCGCAAAGTCTATGCTGCAGATATCTTCAAATCGATCATTAATGTTTGTAAGTCCACTTAACTTTAATATCCGTTAAAGCTGTGTGTGACCACCGGTCAGTAACAATAACCTCTGGACGAGTCAATAGAGTGAGGCCCTTAATTAGTTGAAACTACCGAGCAACATCCAGCCAATTAGAAGGCATATTTTGTATATTACTCTAATTAATGAAATATTTCCTTTGTAATCTCGTCCCTTTTGATATGCTTTACACAGAAGTTGGACATTCAAAATTGAGATAAAATGTATTTTATGTACTAAATGTATTAATACTCATATATCATTTACCGCTTGTATTAAATAGATTAAAGTACCTACCTATTTAAAGACACGAAAAAGCCTATATAAAGAAAGGCAATTAATAATAATAATAACATCTCGGGACATAGAAGAACCGTTATAGAAGAATCACTATGATTAACATTGCTCATATTACGATACTCAATTTATTGTTAGATAATATTTCAAAAAAATTAAAATTCTAAATGAAGATATAATATGCATAAAAAATTATATCGTTGAAACGCACTCAAAAAATAGTGATTTTGTAAGCGTGCAATTTATCTCCATTCTATTTTAAAAATCCTTTCAAATTTTTTCTTTCATCTGGCTATTCTATGAAAGGATAATGAATATTATACAAATAAAAATAATGAAAATATCTGGCCAGACCAATCCGCAGACGTCACGAATTCTGTTATTACGCAAATCAAGTAACAATATAACGCTTATCTAGGCTAATTCACGCGCCGTCGTGACGTCTATCGCGCTGTACAATTTCCCTCAGGACCTGCCGACGACGATATCTAATTACAAATTCGATGCGCCCAATAAATATTCCAATGGTTTCCAATTTACATAATGCTACTCTCGCTATACCTGTATATAATATATGTGGGTAGATTGGAAACGAGTCGGCGACTAAATCAACCGGTAAGTTAGTTTTGGGGAAGTCACTCAATACAATAATATGGATACATCAAAAGATGTACGATGTATGCAATTACTATGGCAAACCCTTATTACGTAGAAGAATGGCAATTTCGTGGACAAAAGGATGCCCCTCGGTGCAGTACGTACAGCGATTCAAGTTTCCACTTGATAGGCAGCCCCAACTGTCCGAATTTATTGAATTTCGCCCCAAGTTTGAAGGATGACCACACGTTCATTGTTCCGGCGGGCATTGATTAGGGTGTAACTGCGTCACAGGTAGATATTGCGGGATATAGCGGGGACACGTTAATGATGTTTGGGGGAATGTCTGCGAAGCGTTTATGTTACATAAACGCGTGCATGTTACTTAGACTGTACGTACAACAGATTATTTAATATCAAATTACCATAAATCTATAGCATTTTCTGATATTGTGTTTTAACACTTAATATAAATTCAATCGAAACGCATCGTATGATAATTTAGCATCCAGTCAATTATAAACCGATACGATATAAGATTTTCGATTGAAGTGGTTTTTAGTGTTAAAAAATTCAATTATATGTATTATTTCGAAATATTATACAGATCTAGGTAAGTACTATTTAATGTTGTATCTTGGTTAACCTTGAACATGTAATATATCACTATGTTGAACTGCAACATCTTTATACGGTAACATCACGGATGACAGGTACGTTCCCTTCAGCGAAGAGACAATTTATCCCGAAAGGAGCTTTACAATAGTACCTACCAACTCTTACAAACGCGGCCTTTGTGAGTAGCGTTGTGACTGTAATTTGTTATCATTGCTTTATGTATAACAGAATTAGACTACTAGTTGATTCACCTCACTACAAATTATGTACATGAATACATCCCTTATTCTATTACTAAATAACTGATTTCGTATTCTCTTTTTAAAAAACGTTATGTAAAATGTAGTACTGAATTACTGAACGATTGAACCATCAACGAATGAACAAAGGAATGTATAAACGCATAAACGAAAGAACGATTAAATGAATCAATAATAAAGGATGAATGAATTATTTGGGGATTAGAACTACAAAACACCTTTCGTGATAGCATCGGCATTGTTATTAGTATAAACCAAAACTGTATGATATACATAGAATAGTATAAGAGGCAGTGTCTAATTCATTTCTTTGCCCGATTCCTAACATTTTCTTTCTTCTGGTTCAAAATTTCTATTAAATTGATTTCGAACATCACGTGACCGATGCGCAAGACTAATGGCGCGTGGTTTTCGAATAACTTATTACATTACATCGTTAGTGTCCAAGGTTCATCCACCTCGGCCACGGTGTCTGCAGCGATTTATTGCAGTAATGTTAGCGATCTGTCGCTTCGCCAACGTAATAACTCTAGCCGGCGATATAAACAGAGTAAACGATATAGTTATTTTAGCCATAATATTATTTACTCACCAAAAAAATATTGTCTTAGTAATGAGTATACGCTTGATAAGCACGATTAATATACCAAAAGATACAAATATCTTTAATATGTAGCAACATATTTTGGCTGTTATTAATTTGTTACTAATTAGCGCCACTTCCTCTAATCCCCCCAGTGCTTGTCCACGTTCGGCAGTCGCACTCGCAACCAACACGACCAACGAGGCAGGCATAATAAAATAATGTTTAATAAAATATTGTTGTGTTAAGATATTGGTATGTTAGTCGCGTTATAAATTTATTATTATACATATTCACATACATATCATCCCGCCAGGTCCCTTACGGGGTAACCAGAGGACGAGTGCCAAATATTTATATATTTACTTATTTATTCTTTATTGTAGAAGTATTACAAAGGGCGGACTTAAAGCCAAATGGCATTTTCTACCAGTCAACCCAGATGATCTCTATCCTTAATAATCTGCCATGCTTCTCCTACATACATCACTCTTTTATTATTATTATGGTATAATAATATCTAAAAATTAATAAAAAAATAATACATCAGTACAATCCGTACAAATTTATAAAATCCCGGGGCCAAAAACACTAATATTTTTTATACATAGAAGATACGTACATACCGCCTTTATTATAATTTAAAGGTCTGGTCCCATTATTCATGAACGAAGAGGTCTCGCTTGATTCCCCGCACGAAATAGTTGCAATAAATTGAGACAACTTTATTGGCTATTAAAATAAGTAATGAAACTGTTTCGTGTGGCGTGGGCAGCCATTTCATATGAGAATTAGTGAATTTTTTTCGTCTATAGATACAATGTCATTTTTGTGTATGCGTCGTTTTTTAACATTGTAATAAAGTAATTGTTATTTACGTACTCCGCG
>DWDW01002025.1:0-10713 GCA_018245635.1 Mimoniades versicolor eupheme | reverse complement strand
AGTGATTATTTTGCAAAATCTAGCAATCGAACGGAGACAATAGCAAAGCTTCTGTCCCTGTCCATATTAATAAAACTTACGTTTTAATAATTTTATTTTTATATCGTCACGCCTGATCCCTCAAGGGTTAGGCAGAAAGCACCAGTGCCAACTACATGTGTTTATCCTTGAGACCTGGTTGACACGCCTCTGTGACATTCATTAAACAAATCATGGATGTGGAAAGCTCTAATCATACAAAAGGTTTACGAATAGTGAAATATTTTGGCAATTTATAACAAAGCACATTGTCACAATGGTGTTATACTGATGTGTAATTACCAAATCGTTACATATCCATTAAGATCTAAAATGCTATATGCCGAATCTTATTGACGCTGAGAATGTACTACGTATAAAATTGTATGTCACCTACCTAGCAAACGGTCACGAACGTCTGCGAGTGGAGCCGATGCGATGATCGTTCCCCAACACAACATGACCCGACACGCGGACTTCCTCTCCGCGGCGTGGTCGGCTGGTCGCTCGCGCTCAACAATTAGCGAGCACCGCCGCGCCAATTAACACGAATATCCTGCGCTCCAGCTGCAGGGGCCGGCGGGGGCACTGCCTCTCCGTGAACATTCACCTCCCATTAGCTTTGTTCTCGCTGATGTAACAGTGTGTTACCAGTGTTGAGAGTATACACAATATTGTCCGATATTATTTCACATATGAAAAACTTTCCGGTAAGCATTTTTTTATAATAGAAAATTGCAGTTAGTGAGCTTTTAATGGTTGTTTAGAAGTCTATTTGAGTATCGTACAATGCATTGCACTCTTTTTTTATTTAATCTTTGCCAATATTATATCCTAAGGTATATTTTGTTTCAATATTTTATAATATGCATGAAATTATTGCATGCAAAATATACATTAAATATAACAGTCCATTATATGCATTTTACTATTAAAGCGATATTATAAACCACCTCGGGGCGCATTTGAGCTTCGTGTTACACAGTCCGTACCTAATAAATTAGTCCTAATAATTCTATAAGTATCCATTCGACTTACAAAACCTGAACATAAATTCTACAATCTGTCGGTAAGTGTTGTCTTATCGAAAAAATTATTTGCACAAGCGAAGGCGCAGTATGTTCACATCACAGATACTAAAAAACTGTGCCAAGGTTCAGGGTAGTGACTTCAATTTGCATGTTAGTTACTGATAATAACAGGTAACTTGCAGCGTTTAAAGCATTATTACTGCGTAGATTATTAGTGCCAGCTTATCGTTACTTTATGACTATTAAATGTCACGAATCGTCTACTTACACAGAAGTCTATAAATATTAGATACGCTTTAGAGGAAAATATTAAACAATAATACGCATGTACGTTATTATACCTCATTTAAATAGATGTTGAAAATGAAAAATCAGCGTCCACCACTATATAAAGAGACCTTTGCGACCGTCACAACAAGTATTCACGTAATATAACATGGATTTTACTACGCCATTTGCAATTTTATAAACATAAAAAAGTCGTGAACATGGTACGCGTACCTATAGAATCGACTGAAGAGTTTGTTTATATACAACGTAATTGTGGCCTGGGTGCCTAATAAAAGGAGGCTGAAAATAGATCTGTAACGAATCTGTAACAAGGGAGGATTCATTAACTATGATTGTTTTGTCATTGACAATAGTTTTTATTTTTCTTTGAATGAGGTCAAACGCTTGTTAGTTGCCATTTAAATGATGGCTGAATGACACGTTTACAAGGATGTATCTATCCTAGAACAGTGTGCCAATCAGGGTACATAATTATCATTCTCATTTGGGGAAATACGATGAATAAATACGATAATACCTCGGGACATCTCCACACACGCCCATCTGATCCTAATATAGTCTAGAGTAGAGCCTACCATATTCTATGGTAATCATATGGCTAACAAATTACATATATGTTAGACGTATATAGATTTTTTACACCTAGACTGGACAAAACAAATATTTTCCCTCCAGTGAGAATTGAACCAACTACCCTCGACTCAGCAGTCAGATACACCATCCACTGGGGCAACGTGCTGGTCAAAGCGGGTAGTACTGTCATATGCAATATTGAATGCTATCGGCCAGCACATAACTTGTTGACGACATGACGCACGCCGCACTGTGTCCAGATAAAAGCCGTGCAGACGGAATGTCGTCAGTTCTGCATTATTCATTCCGTACACTCGTAAATGTCAAGCTCCACATTTCCTCCTATTAATCGTATCGTTATATATACATAGATACATTCTATACAGATACATTGTACATAGATTTCGCCCGTATGTATTATACACATATACAATATATTAGATGAGTTAAAAAAATTTACGTAACATCACTCCTGCAATCCTCAAAGAGGTGGAGTAGTGCAGATACACTCTCAGAGTTATAGGATGCGTTGCGATTCTATTTTAAATCCGCACCGTTCAGATTTCTGAAATAGCTTCTGTGTTACGTGTATTAAAACCTGGAACTGCTGGCAGTGCGTAGCTATAACCTAGATAAATAGTGAAACCATTTGAAAGTCGCATAAATAATCTAACCTTAGATTTATTACAAAAACTGTTCTAGTATTCTACTTATTGTAATGAATTAGGATATTAGAATATTTTATAATATAATCTTTAATTCACCTTAATTGGCAAACGTGTGTAATGACTCTATCGGAATACCACGATAGAGTCGTAAAAGAAATAGCTCAGGCCATCTTATTAAGTAAGACTGAGTGACCGTTAAAGAAGTGTACGCCAGAACTGGTACCCCTGACCCCGGAGTAGAAGGCTGAACTCTATACCGTAAAACTATTACGATTTTTTGATCACGAATTGTTTCCACTCTATCGCTAACTGTCTCCCTCGGCGGAGCACATGACAAGCCGATGCGGCGTGGACCGCGTGGGCGTAGAGCAATTCGCGTTTAATTGTAAATGTACTCTCAAGGTTTTCACGGAATTGCACCACAAATACTTCTCACTCCGCCGTTGGTGCTCAGGGCGTTCGGATTATTTCGATAGAATATTTAATTAGGGCATTGTCGACACCATCTGTAATTTCGTGGGTTTTTGTAATTTCAAATCTAATAAAATTTGCTCAACAGTTTAATTAAACAATAATACATTTTTATAATTTACATAAAATACTGTAAAGCCTAGTTCAAACTATTGATACCTGCATACGAGGTCCTAATTTATAACGATAAATAAATGTTGTTTATATCATCATTTCAACCTCTATCGAGCCCACGCAGGGAATCAGTTCTTATTGCCAGTCATGTTGGAGTATGTTCTGCATGTAAATAATCAAGGATGCCAGCTATGAAATAAGCATCAAAGTTATAGCTGTAATATTGATCAACGCTTACCCTCTCATCTCGAACTTCTTCAGTAGAATTTGAATGTGCCAAGTTGAGCAATAATCATAAGCAATTGACGACTCGTTGAATTGTGTAAACTTCGCAAGTGCACGCGAACACCGAACGTTTGAACATTAAGAATTATTTCACAGTTTGATGTCACTCTGTGTGTGCGGATGTTAGCGATGACGTCGGCCGATTTGTTAATCCTGACACTTGAAATATGTACGTGCCAAGTCGCACCCGTTCACGGACTTGTACTAATGGAAATGTCAGTAAGGAACACTCCTCCATTATCATAACAGAAGAAACGTACATAAACTGTATATTTTAAACAGTAAGTTTCTTAATGGATGATATTTAGAAGTACGTATATTATTTTTTTCCCGACCCTTTTATCGTTCCTGCCACGCTGGCCAAGTGCCGGTTGGCGGACTTCAAACGCCTTAGAGAACATTTATTTCATTTAGAACCCTAAAGTGCGCAGGTTTCCTCATGTTTTCCTTCACCGTTATAGCAACTGATATTTAAACTTAAAATAAAACTGATATATTATTATCTAGGGATAATAATATGGCTGTGTCATGCGTAATGATTGGATGACACATTTCGTCTTGCACAGTTCATCGAATGAATGTAATGTATTGTACTTGAATAAAACCCATCACCACAAATGTAATATGTACCTACCATAAACGGCAAAACGTTTATTTAAATACTATTGGTTGTGACTAATATAATCGCATGAAGGATTAAATGAATAAATACTACCCAGAATAGTACCTACACTAGGCGATATTTCACTATTTCTTCGCGAACAAATGTATTGTCCCCAATCGCGTTAATCTACGTAGAATATTGCAGTGATACTCAACTTTTTTCCTATGAAATACAGGCTTATGTAAAAAAAATATTCAATTTAATTAAGTACGTCTTTAGATAGAACTAACGGTGTTTTGTTTAGGAAAAAATTTAATACAACTTACTACATACAAAATCGTACAAATTGAAGGATTACTTAATTTAATTAAACACAAGATAAATATTAAGACTGCCTCACTGGTTGTGTTGTTTGCAAGCGCGACTAGCGATCGAGAGGTCCTGGGTTCACATCGCGGGTCGGGTACTATTAGATTTTTCTAATTTACATTTTTTAGTAGTGGCTCGAGGTCTGGAAATGTGTCCGGTGTATGACAATGGACTCACCACTTATTCCATAGTGGAACGCAAACGTAACTGGTGAAACGTTGATTAGTACCACATTCCTCTGACTATCTCTATGGGGTATGCAGTCGTGAAGTTACATTTTACAATTTCTAAATATTTATTTGGAACTAATGATTTTATTGGTCGTATTAGGAATATCGTATAATATTAGGCTATAGCTATGACTAGATATTTAGAATATTACCTCAACCCTCTCGTTCAGGGAGGAGACCGCTGTCCAGCACGGTAGAAGAAAAATAAAAGTAAATTAACAATGTTAATCTTGTCTTCTCATTCGAGAGATAATGTATGTTATAATTGATGATGTATTCCAAAACACTTTGTACTTACTTAATTATCCGTCAGGTTTTTAGCTTGGTATACATTTCTTACACAAGACAACATATGGAGTATGCTGTAATTTTCATTGTTAAACCTTCATTAAGTGTAAAACCTTTTATAGTACGAATATTTACGAAAAGAAGCACTTTAACGCTGTTACGGGTTATTTTGGTGGAATAAAACTTTTATATATTTAGACTCTCACACCATATAATTGTTACAAATGAGGAGAACATCTAGACACCTAAAACGATTCTTATCTAGATTTGGACGCCAGGAGAGTTTTCTTCTAATCATGTGTGATGGTCGAATGAACACATTGGGTACGGAACTCTGTCAAAAACCAGGCCACGACCATTTCAGGGATACTTCAGAGATGATTATTTGTTACAACTCAAAAGGGCGTTTCTTTAGGCTACAACAAGAATACACGATTTCTTACAACATTCCTTATAACTCTGGCCTGAGCTTTACGTTAATGTTATATAATGCAACTTACCCCTTTTGCGCACAACACACTTTATATGTCCAATGGCTCGCATTTAAGAATGCCAACTTGTATTATTAGATTGCGATATTCAAAAATCAAACGTTCACTCAAATCCACCACATTTCAATGAACCATCATTTTCTTATTCTCGCCTACCGGCTCAAATATTAACAAAATAAAAAGTCAAAGTGCTACTACCTGCATTAAAATTAACATTTGCAATACGATGTAATAACGCATAAGACAACTGTGAAGCTCAACAAATGTTGAGCATCGCTGATCTAATGTATTCACAATGGCTACCCACATTATATCTATTTTATTTAATAGCTTTTGCAGCCTTCGACCGTTTCTTTGTTTAGTGTGTTGTCACGCTAATTGGCCTATTGTCGTTTTAATAACTCCAATCCATTTGTCATGTCGTGTCGGCGCTCGGTCGGCCGGCGTCGATCGGCCGACGGTCGGCTGCGGACGAAGTGCTCGATTGATGCCGATGACAGGATCGTTTATTGGTCTGCTTGCCGTTTGTTTTATCTCATTGTTTGCAATGTATATCATACACAGAACGAACGTGACAAGTAAATGTTAAGTAATGCTACGGTCTATATGAATATTACATATATGTATATTGTTGCACATACATAAAAAATATTCACGTGAATAACACAGACGATAAAAATGGCTTTAAGTTTGAAGGTCATATATTTAGGAATATATCCGTGAGTTAGAAGTGTAATATGTTCTACGGGTATGAATTTCACTCCAATTCACATTCTGCGCTAAGATCCGAGAATACCTTTTAGCTTCATGTCCAGGTCACTGAAGTGTTCTTTTATGATAACAAGTAATGATAAAGTTTTTGATACATAGAGCGCAATAAATGCCAAATATCGCTACCTTACAGACTTGTCGCGATTCTAATTCATCACTCTTTACATGTTTATTTTCAATGGATATTATATTACAAGTATATTCCGCACGCTCTAATGTCATCATTCTCTAAACCTAATAGATATATAACAGTCGGAAAGTTAGATAACACACCGTCACTAATCCATCTCCGAGCTCCGTTTCACCGTTTCGTGGAAGTCGCTGTATTTGTGGTCGTATTTTCTCCACTCAATTGACCAGCTTCCGCGGTACTAATTGCCCGCGTCCTGCCGATCGTATACCAATTAATGTGATCTATTAATAACAGTGTCTCACATCAATTTGTTTAATCGCTCTAATAGATTGACTTTTACAATTGCTCTTCTTACTATTTTTATTGTTTCCCTGCGAGGCGGCTCGACGTCTGATCTGTTGTTTGAATGAAGTACCTCTTTTTGGTACCAAGTAACATTGCTTATGCGTCTGCATATATAAAATTAGATCTATATTTTTACATCTGATATAAAACAGTAGTCGCCTACACCACTGCAAGCCCGTCTAACAATAAGTCGTCTTTGCCTCCATTAACCGATACTTTACCAGCGAGATAAGTCGTGACAAAAATCCTTCTCATTCCAAGAGGACAAAGAAGTCCAACAGTGTAATAGTAAATACTTAATTGATGATGACGTTTATGATATAATCACCATTGTGAATTCATCCTAGAAAAAGGGTTTAACGTCATGACCTGCTGTTAAGTTACAAGTACCTACTTGTACCTGGGGAGAGGTACGTAGAGTAGAGCGCTAAGAAGTATATTTATCCATTAAAAACAATTTTTAAACTAATAGTCACACATCGTAAAGTAACTGTATCGAAATCATTAATTGAGTAATACCTATTACCAATTCGAACAGCCACTATTATATTGCTTTCACAGCAAAGTATTCGAGTACGATCATGTATCGTACATAATCCAATTTTCCACCCGATTTTACGGATTTTTCGTAATCAAAGCCAACAGAAACAATTGCTCCGATATTATAAAAAGAAAGTCGATGAGTTGATTTTAGATTGCAATTAGAAAATTGAATTCAGTAGATTATATTTTATGTTTTCCTACAATAATGTTGCTCATATGTCCAATTAGGAAATAATTATAACCTTTTAAACTTTATGTCATGAAACCTGTGCCCAAAAAGGACTGCTAGATGATATTATGGATATTAATCCTTCATTAAAATCCTGTGTTCCGTAGGCGAGTCAGAGTACGCCTACAATTCCCCTTCATTTGAAGGGGTACTCAACCTGAGCTACATATTTTATCTCGTCCCATAGCCTGGTGATCGTTTTCAAGCCGTCAACTACAGTAGGTGGCCAGATTCGCCTGTGGCGGTTAGGTTTTGCCTTCCTTGGATTAGTGCTGTACAGTGCTGGATTATTAACAGTTGGACGTTGTTTCAGAAGCAGTGGCCAGTTGCGTAACACGCTGAGCCGCGCGCGGGAGCTATGCGAGCGCTGGCGCAGCGGCAGCGGAGCGCCCGCGCCGCCTGCGCCCCCGCCCGACGACGAGGGCGGCGGGCGGCTGGCGCGCTGGTTCAGCGTGCGCCGCGGCTCCACGCACCAATACGACATGCACGCGCATGACTCCGACAAGATGCCCAAGCTGCCCGAGGTTACTGTTGTTGTGACTGCTCTACATCTAGACCACTCTCCCGAACTATTAACACGTAGCCAATAGTAGTAATGCCAATGCAATGCAATGAAAAACTAACATTTCTTATTTATTATTATATCATCACGCCAAGTCCCCTTACCGAGTAGACAGAGAGCACCGAGTGACACTATCGTTACAGACCAGCCTTCTATATTCATCATAGTTTTCATACTCGTACGAAGACACAAAGATACCGTGTTTCGCACTGCCTATTGTGAAATCAGTCCTGGGAATATTTAGACGCCGCCGCACAGTGGCGGTGAACGGACAACAAGGCTATATTTTGTATAGTGACCCAACGAACATTTTCAAATAAACGGCTTGTGAATGAGTGGGCCGGGCACTTGTGGCCGTTTATAGTGGCGGGTTGTGAAACGTGCCGGATATACCAGCACGACGCCGGCGCCGCACAGCCGTCGGTTGAAAAAAAACCGCACCCGGTTAATTATTATTCTACGGCAATAGCGCCGAAGCAAAACTTATGTGTGAAATTGCGTGGGCTGGATGTGACCATGAGCCTAAACTATATTAAAATACGGTTATTTAAATTCACAATGATCTCAACTTGCTAAAATGGAGTATTCATATCACTTACAGAACATCTTTTAAAATGACTGCCCTATATGTATGTCACATGTTATATTATTTCAAATACTGTCTGAAATTGAAAAATAATAACTTTTTAAAACCGAACTGATGCCTCCTAAAACAATTCGTTTTCAACGAAGCCTAAATAAAGGGTAGGCGTCGTCTCTCGTGCACGTTGGTCAATGACTTGTGACAATTTCTGAAATTAGAAGACGTCACCCATTGGCCGCTCGCCTGTCACTATAACTCTACATCGTGTCGCTCGAGGAGCTCTACAATTAAATATATAGTATGTATGAATCACGTAATACACACGTCGAAGATGAATCACGATCGTGCGAGTGTCTGCCTGCCCATTCAATAATAAACGGCAGTACGTAATGACCGTCGGCACGACGCGAAACATTTTGCAAGTCGTCCGTACACACGACTCCACTAAATGAATAGTCTATTTAAACATGTGATATAATGATGTGCGATCCGTGCTGCCCGGTGCGCTACTGCCACGGCGGAGTGATGTTTACGATTGTAATTTTTTTTCCCACACACCAGTATATTTTTAGTGTGACGCCGCGATGAACGTTTTGTTCGTAAATGTCAAAAGATCTCGCCGTCGTCATTTTGGTTGTAACGATTGCCGCTTGTTGTCGCTGTCTTTTACGTCCTCGTTCAGTTGTATGTGAATGTAATAATCCACCATGTTCTGTGTAAAACTCTTGGCCGACCGAGATCGGTACTCGGTGGCGGCGTTCGGCGTTGGTCACGTGAGCGCATGGGATGCCACTTTTGACGTTTACGTGCGTACATTTGTAATGGCGACGGCGTCCAGATGGTCCGGTTTCCTGGCGCCGCCGGCAGCGCGCAGGCATCGCTCGGATGGCGCGGTCGCCCGCGGTGTGAGCGTGCGCATGCATTATGCGTTAGATGGAAACGCGATTAAATTCACACCAGTGAAATTTCATCATGCACGCTCGAGTTTCTACGCAGATCGCAAATGCGCCAGTGAAATCACATCATCTGGACGCTGTCAGTGAATGTGTTGAGATATACAAACGAAATCGCACGCACGTTTTGTAAGATGGAGCAACATTATACACGCTACATATTCTTGTATATTTCTGCGGAAAGATGTTGTTTTGTTGTCTCAAAACATCCTAAGCGTCTATACTTATTTATATGTATATATTCACATCACGTAGAGCTTGTTAATTAATGATCATATGCACACAACTGGTGTTAATATTATTCCATGTTTTCAGTCCGTGAAATATTTGCACATATTGATGCGCAAAACATTGAAGCGCCCAACTTTTTTCTCCATGCACACAGCCACAGGTTTTATTCGCCTCTGATGTAATTATTCCGCGTATCGTGGTAACGGCCACTCGCCTACAACCTGCTCGTTATCTCTATGTTGCTGTTAAGTCAATTATCATTTACGTGGGTGAAATTAATTAGAAGCGATTATTTGTATTATTAGTGTTCCGTCTATGCGCGCATTTTCAATTCGCTTAATATGAGTGCAAACGTCGATGTGTCTTTATGCATTTGAGCGTAATAATAGGCCGCGCCAATGAACTGTAGCTCTATAATAATCGTAACCAGGACTGAGACGTGTTGCGTTAGGTCAAACAGGTTGTTGTTTTCCTTAATAACCGAACCGTTGTCAACCGCTCCAAGAATTAGTGAACCTTTATTTGGCACTATTTCTACTCTACCAAAGGTGTGAAATGACACGCTTAACATTTTTACTTGAAATAATTTTACCTATAGTTTTTGTAAGTTTTATCATTCTTATTTAATGTTTTGGCTAATCCAAAAAAGAACTATTTTGAAATTCAAACGCTACGAAAGAAGTTTTTCCTATAAAGTTTAAAAATAAAGGAGTTTAATCCTATAAAATCCAACTACTTGCAAATAACATTATGATAACGCATATAAAATTTGGCACTCTGTGCTGTCTGTCTACCCGGCAAGGAACCTGGCGTGCAGATATGTGTGTGTGTGCATAAAATAGTATATATATATTAATATGATTAATTTTCCTAATGAATTCGAGAGACATTAAACTTCATGTCTCATTCATTCATCACATTTTCTCTTAC
>DWDW01002024.1:0-10713 GCA_018245635.1 Mimoniades versicolor eupheme | reverse complement strand
ACCGACTTCCAAAAAGGAGGAGGTACTCAATTCGTCTTCTTTTTTTTCATATATGCACTCTGCCTTGAGAGACCTTGGACTTGTGATCAATCATTTCTTAAAATAGAAAAATGCAAATTAAAATACGATAAAGATCCTCTCCACTTGTAATTCATAAAACGAATTAGATACGTCAACGATAATACCTATTTATAGTCCATAGGAAATACTCGTGAGACAGAACACATTGTCCTTAATATGTAGGTATGTTCAGATAATTTTCATCGCATCGTGTAGAAAAGCTCTTGTGTTTCACGGTCGAACCTATTCATTACGCTGGGCGTTGAGTGGCGTAGTGAGCCGTTAAAATAGGTCGTTTATTCACAAGCTTCTGGGTCAATGGGAGTTACTGGTCTATCTAAAAAACTATACAGTCAAAAATGTAATTTTTTACTGCAATTCCAGTTAGCTAGGCAATATATATATTTTTGTTATTTTGATATAGTGTACCCTAAAATTAACACAATAAACATTTATATAATACCATTATAATTATATTTGTTCTATGTAAAGCTACATATAAAAGAAATATAACACTTTGACACATCATTGAAACTTTAAATTGAACTCGTCTCGAAAATGCAAGTCAATATAATACGTCAATATATCGTAATTAGCGCAAACCGGATGTTGGAGGAACACGAGTTCAAGGGCAAAACTACCGGTTCTGGTGTTCAGCCTGCGCCGTGTGTAATTAGCAGGGGCTAAAAACTATCATTACCCTGAACAGTAAGGACACAGGACGTGCATAAAATAATTTGTTTGCAAATATATGGCCCTGCGTGAATCTTTCTATAAGTACTTGGCAGTGTAAATAACGATATCTGGTGTTCTGGCATAAAAACACTAGTTTCAAAGTAATTATAATGTAATGTCAGAATGAATATGTCCGTTAAACATATACTTTGTCACGCATGGACCCTAACTTAGAATTATAAACGTAGCTGTTCTCAGAGTCCACCCATGCGATCTATGTACGTTAGATTGAATGTTTTTAATTTGAGCGTAGTGATGATCTCCCGATTTGAAGCACAAGTAGCTAAAAACCAAATGGTAAACACGAGTACACTTAAATTGCTAATGATAGGTAAGTTTAGGATATCTTGTTAGTTCAATGGTGACCTAACCTGACATTTGGTGTCCACACAAGACAAATGCATTTGTGACACTCGTGAGCTTTCGCTTCTGGTTGAGACTGGGTGGAAGTTTAAGTAGATAGGTACTTAAACTTCCACAGAAGCTGGCGAACATGTTTATTTCTGGTCAAAGGCTTGTATAGGTAGATACCTATACGTGTCATAAACCTATCTCTGCCTAGTTTGAATTCAGATTATCGTGTCTGAGTTGTTCCAATATCCGAAAAATATAACAGAGATATTCTACGGTATTCATTTCGCGGTTATCAGTTTTCCGTTATGATTTAATGTTTGTAACCGATGCACATTAGTTCAAGGACAAAATACCGGTTTTACGTGTTTCCTATATTCTGTCATTAGTTTTTTTGCCAACGCTGTGTATGGCTCTTAAATCACCAGAAGTACTAAAATATAATACGATTAAAATTTACCAAATTACTTTAATTTTCAACGTAAGCTTTTATTATCTTTATAGAATGTGATTACGACAAAACCTCACATAAAGGAAGTTCTCGTAGATACGTCAGCATCTACTTGTTTATAGTAAGCTGTTGGATACTAGTTTATATTCATAGTACATAATACACATGTCTACTTGTGAGGGTACGAAAAAATACCTTTATTAGCAAGTTAGAGATGATACTGCAATTACTGCATGGAAATAAAAGTGTGAAAAACTTTGTAGTCTTTGTAATCATTTCGTAAATATTTAAGGGAAGGTTAAGGAGAATTGCAACAATAATGTAATAGTAATCGCATGGTTCTGAGGGAGATTGCTACGTTACTACTTTTATCAATATGTAGTTGCTATTTATTCCAAGCGTTTCACGATTCCTTATTATGGACATAAAACGATTATAATTTGTAATTAAAATGCACATGTATATTCAGTTCTCCGAACTAATACTTAGATGTATCGGTTTAACTTTAAAAATAAACTTTACTGTGGGCGAGCAAGTTTAACAATTAAATTTTCATTAGAAATTATAACACAAAAAATGCATAATGCAATGTAAAGAAACAAAAATAAATTCTTCTATGAAATTTTCTACAAAAATGGAATATTCGCATTGACAATCGCGAATGTTCACAAAATGACATTCGTCACATCACTAGTACCTATATAAAATATTTGACATAAACGGTTCATTAAAAATGCGTTTGCTGTTAAGTATATTATATAATATATAAGTGTTATATGTATATAGCCATACCCTTACTGGGTTTATACATATGTGTACCTACTATAAAATATTCCTACGTAAGACCTATTGTATACCAATATGGTTGCAGTAAAAAAGTTGAGTATTGAGTATTGCACTTCTATATTGAAGACCGCCTTCACTGCCTCACAAAACTGTAATTAAGTCGCACCGACTACCGTACCTACTACCTACATACATATATACTCTAGATAAGAGATTCCCACATAATTGTATGAAGTCTCATGGCCTTTCATTGAGAATAATAAAATGCAATGTTTCTAGTTATAATGGGCATATACTCTTATTAAAGTTTGAATATAACCAGTATTATTAGTATGTTCACTATTATTATTACTTCCAGGCTTCCTACGGGATAGGCAGAGAGCACAGAGTGCCAAATATCTGTATCTTTATGGACCTAACGTGCTTCATCAACACTCATCGCTCCCGTCATAAGCGCTTGCTGGTTTCTGAGACTTCTGAATCTCGCATCAGCTAGTAGAATAATAATAAATAGGTCACTATTCGGTCCGTCCATCAACAATTGCCCAGTGTACCTGTTTTCTCATTATTAAATTTGAACAACTATTGAAATCCATGTTCCATCCATCCAAATCCATGATTTTTATACTTGGTGTAGGTAATATGCCATTAAAATATTAATATTAAGTACATACATTACACGTTAAAAATATTTTCATTAGCGCACGAAGGGTCTACAGATTTATCATACAAAAATAATAAAGCGACCTTGCAGCGAAGGACATGTATGTATGTATGTACATACATATATCCAGAAGATTAACGCGCTACTAATGTAACGGCATACCCTGTTACGATGCCTTGTTATATTTTATTGTCTGTAATGGTCTGGTCTGGTAATGGCTGCATAGACATGTGAAGGGCGGGGTAACGATATTACTTACTCGACATACCAACATTGATAGGTAGGCAAATATAAAAATCATTGAGAGCCAAT
Source organism: Mimoniades versicolor eupheme (assembly GCA_018245635.1). Lineage (NCBI taxonomy): Eukaryota > Metazoa > Arthropoda > Insecta > Lepidoptera > Hesperiidae > Mimoniades > Mimoniades versicolor. The sequence continues at coordinate 7,354 of DWDW01002024.1, read as the reverse complement.
TTTCATTTTCATATATAACATAAAATAACATCACGCCTATATTTACCAGAACAGGTGGGCAGAGGAGTGTAGTAGGTACTCACACATTTCACCAGTTATGTTAGCTAATTGCAAATATACCATTACTTACGTTCCACTTAGTATTTGGTGTGATTATAAACTGATAGCTTTGCATTTGACCAACCTTAAGAAGGAAGAAATACATTTAAATAATTTATTTCTTCATAAAAGTAACAATAACAGATGAAAAGACATATACATAAATAATAAAACAAACTGGTAAAAAAAAAACACAATTCTCGGGAGCAACAGCAGCCTTAACAGCTTCCGAGCTGCCCCGATCGGTGTTTATGAACGGTAGCATTTACTCAATAACGGATGGTGTGTGTGGAATAACTATTTCTAACCTAACATAGCATGTCTACTCACATTATATGTAGAAGTACAAATTAGACTTATTTACTTCGATGTTTTAAATGTGAGTCGAGTTTAACAAAAAACGCATTAACATTGAATAAAAATAGCAAATCAGTAGATTCTGTGTTGTGGTAAATAATTACTGCCGGTTAAGCGAAGCGAAAAATATGATTCTGATAGTAGTCAAATTAACTTTTTTTTCGTATTTTTACGAACCTATCAATCATAACTCGAATGTCGCGGATGGGAGCCAACTAAACGGTTAACATGTCCGCGAACGAAACGAAATGATTATTTGTATTTACACTCGTTGAACGTACTCAGAGATAGTCCTCGAAGAAGTATATTATTATTGTAATGTCCGGCCAAGTCCGTTGTGAGGTGGCCAAAAAGCATTGAAAGCCAGAAATGTCTATCCGTACAGAGCTCACGAGCTTCTTGTACATTCACTCAGTAAAATATACTACATAATATATTATATTAGCATCGAACAAGTGTGTTATGAGGCGTTATGCACCATTGCATCACTTTAGTAACCAACCCGGACAATTGAGGTCGCTAGCGGCTCCACGAGCGGGGACCGCGAAATTTAACACCCGAGCGTAGATTAAACAACACTTATGGTCATTGTCTATACAAATGGAAAATTGAAACTAGTAATTGTAAGTAGTCGGACTCTGGATATATGTATGCCCGGTGTATAGTCATTCCATAGAGGGACGTAAACGTACCTGGTGAAACGTGGGAGTGTACTTACACTCTTCTGCCTACCTCTTTGAGTTTAAATGCGTGATTTTTTTTTATTTTTTTTTATTTATTATTATTACGTTTTTTTTCTTTTTATAAATAAAATTCCGTCAGACTTTTCCTCTTACATGACTGATGTTTTCTCCAACAACAAAAAATTGATTTCAACAACTGCAAGCTAAGATTTGATATTTAAACTTAAAGTAAGTATTCTTGTTGACAGTTTTTTAAGTATTAGTTTCTAAAACACCTACCATGTTAGAACTGGTTATAATATGGTTACATAAATCATTATTATAGGTGTGAAAATGCTAACAACACTGAAGTGATCTAAAAGGTGACTCAGACAACTATATTGTGACTCATAAGCATACTAAAACAATAAGAATGCAAACTTGTTTTAGTTTTTGCATAATGTATGAAGCTATTTTATACCGATCAAAATAGGCCTAAGTACGGTCTGAAGTGGGTGGGGAATGAAGTGTCTGTCTGGGTTGAGGAATATTTCTCTAAATATAAAAATATCTGGTCCTACCTATAAATTAGAAAAAAATAGGATTTACAAAAAAGAGCAAATCACTTTAAAAAATTCCGAAAATTCCTAATGTTTCACTATTACATAAGTAAATATTATAGTATATAACTATTATCAACTTAGTTAAGTAGAACAAAATAGCAAGCGATATTAATTTCCATCTTGTCACTGTTACTATTCACAGCTCGCTTGTATTAGCACATTTCGCGTAACTCGACACGCGTAGATTCAGCGTTGCTTTGTCAATGAATGTTGTGTAATTCTTCGTAGTCGTAGAACTTGAGTTATGAATACACACGTGTGCATGTACGGCCGTCCATCTATTAATATTTGATAATTAATTGGAAATAGAGAATATTCGGACAACAATGTTTACTTATCATGAAAATTCTGTGTGCACAGAATGTGCGCTACAAAGAATATCTTGACGCAAAAGGTTGGGAGATCCGACGAAAAATAAACAGTAGGTACAAGGTGAAGACAACGAAAAATAATAATATGAAAATCTCGGCCCTTTTTCTTCGAAATGAACTTCTCATCCCTTTATTCGCGACGAGACCTCTCATTATCCATACTTTTCTTTTTGTTCTAAAAATATTGTTTTTCTCTTACATGATAAAGTGTTGTTGTATTGTATAATAATACAATACAAGTAACTTCACTTGTACATACGGTATAATAATACAATACAAGTGAAGTTACTTGTATTGTATTATTATACCGTATGGTGAACAGGCCCTAAGGCATTTGAATGATTTAACACCTAGAAGTACCTAGAGGGTGACTCAGTGACTACAGTGGCAGCCATCGTAAGTGAACAAATTAGACTGCAACAAATTTCACTTTCACTCATAGATCTGTGTGAATCTCTGACAGTAACATACTGTTAATTTAATTTACCGCTTTATTAAAAATATTATTGCGTATAACAATATAAACATTAATTACATAGGATGTTATCTTATTAAAATTAGGCTGATATTAAGGTTAAGTTTTAAATGAACAGTTTGACGATAACAATCTGTTCTCAATATAATTCAGTTCAAACTTCTTGCGCATTAAATATATCTAAATATCTACTTGTGACTAGTTTTTGTGTTTTATTTACTATGTAATTGAACGCAGCCAATGAAATGGCTAATGATGTATTATAAATTTATTCGTAATTTTTAGCGGTGGTATATATCTACCAATTTTAAAGACCCTTCTGTAATTGACAAATTAATGTACAACGAAATGACACATTCTCAATTGGTTTATAAGCTAAGTTTATTTTGCTTTTTAAATATTAAGAATCATATGAAGTAAGCTGGATAAAAGCCAGATTTTATTTCAAAATTATTTTTGTTACTTATTGTTAGTGGATAAACATATTTGGCCACCGTACACATGCGCAGTGAATCGTACAAAAAATAACTATGAACGTATATAAACAATTACACACTTTAACAAGAAATATTATTATAATACAGTTGTTTTTGTGTAACGTGTATGTAATGTATGTAGTTAATGAAAATATTATTCATATCGCTTTGAGGAGAGGGAAGCGTTTCGTTGAGAACCGGTTTAGCGGGGGAGTTATCGATTTTAAAAGCCTGTAAACGTGTTTGATCGGGGGTTGCTGGGGTGAACGCACGCGGCGGCACGCCACGCGCTGATCACAATACCAAGTTCGCGTGCCAAAACGGGATACCATCTGTTTCCGAGTCCTGACGACCGACCACTTCTTGATGCGCACTCTGTTTTTCGTCGCTCACTCACAACGAGACGTTGAAAATTTTACATATATCCACATATGTCCCACCTATATTCTCAATATAAGACATTTTGAAGGTATTCGCATTTAATTATCGAGGTACAAAAATCCAGTAGTACAGCTCGAAGCCATGTGATACTGAGAATTAAAAGCCGTTATTTAAATATATTTTTTTTGAAAGATGTTATTTGAAACAAAAATACCTTGATATGAACACAAATGATTGTTCGCGTTAACATAAAGCATTGTTCCCGTCGCCTGGACGTCTTACGTATGTAAACAAGGTACGATCGATTGTGTCGTCCGAATGAAAAATCAATAGCTAACATCATGAAAGTCCTGCTATGTAATCACATAATACGCTGGTAGACCGAGATTCAGTCGAAATAATTAACTTCACCTCATCCGACATTTCGAATAGTCTGCACTCTTCTATCAGCAGATCGATATTGGTGACGCAGTACTTACCGTCTAGCATGCACCGCCGAGAATTACAGCCCTCTTCGTCGAAATCGTCTCGCACCCCGATTTTCTCCTTGACCGCATCCATAATTACTCAATCACACACAATAGACACACACTAAGACATCACGCAACCAATATTATTGACGCACCAGTCGTTTATCACAGAATAGGGCCATTGCCGTGTTCGGCGCACGCGAGCGGACCAGCTGATCGCGATGCTACGGGGTATGTTTCGAAACTAATAGTGCTCGGCAGCGTTATCGCGGGCAAGTGCACGAAAATAAATAATTACAATGAGGCGGGCGACCGTCGCGCACCGGTCGTTCAATGTCAGTATCGAATGGACAATCAATTATGCGACACTGACGCATAAAGAGGAGCCGCGGCGTGTGTTGCAAGTTTCGTTGTCTCGCGAGGGCGCTGGGCGGCACATGCGTCCTGTGCCTATGTTTTTCTATTAGCACGCATGCGCGAGATCGGACGCGTGTCGATACGAGAGACGAGGCGCTGTGGCGTCGGCGGGGCTCCACGCCTGAATGATCACCCCGCAATCTATCACGAATAATTTTGAATGGAAAATCAAGCTTATAGCGATGACGCGCTTGTTATGTGTTCTACGTAATTCGCAACATCACGTTTAATGTAGACGTTTTGTATCTTACTAACTTAATTATAATGTGCAAATTAATGATAATAATACAATCATCGCCGAGGTACATGATTATTCTTTGTTTTCCTGTAATGTAGCGACTCCTATATAGTTTTGCGCTTTACAGCTAAGTTTTTGGTATGCTGCTGGATGCTATTCCATTTTAACAGGCGTTTGGACACATCGCTTGTAGAAAATGTTTTGTTGAATACTGTAATATTCTTGCTTGCAAATACGAAATAACAATAGATATTTCATTACGATGTTGTGAAAACGGCTTTATTATTAAAATTAAATTAAAATATTACAAACTATTATTATGGCTAAATAATTAATTATGTATAAAAGGCGTGTGTTAATCGCTCTGACATAAGAGCTACTACAGAAGATGTCAGTTTTGCATTTCTTATAAAATGTTTAAGTGTTTTTCTAACAAGATTATGAGCGGCACGGATATTGTCATTCGATATGTGCGCCTTCATTTGTTGTATATTAGCGTAACGCGTCGAGCCGAAGTAATCGGATGATAACTGACAAATGTTTGTTCATTCTCCTTGTATTTTTTACTCATTCAAACAATAGTAATAATAATTATTTTTATCTAATTACATATGTCGAAGTGTACTACATTCTTCGGATATGACAAGTGTGATCTTACATTTTTTTTATTATTTATTTTGCTTCTAACCTGTTAGAGTAAAGAATGTAGGTACTTTGGTAATGAAAGATGTAAAGAAACAAACCAAAAGCTTTGGAGGTAAGCGACCTCAATATAAAATAATAACTGAGTTTAAAATGGAATAATAGGGCAAGGAGATATTTTCAATGTACATAGGTACATATATACTTGTATACATATATGTCATGTAAAGCTGACAAACTAAAAGCGACACTTATATAACTATTAGCTAGAAATCAATTAAAATATTGATAGTTTGATAGATAGATAGAGAACAAAATAAATGAGCTTAGATAACATTTAATCGGCTAACTAAAATCTGATAACAAGTTCCGGAGTTATACAACAATCCACACGACAATTAGTACAATGAATGTTTAGAGAACTATTTATTAACTAAAAGAACGGGGCATTATTCACAGACAGACAATGGCTACAGTATATTATTGGTCTAAAACTCTTAAAGCGTTACGTAACAATCTTCTAAGTGACGATTTAAATAATTAATGGGCAGAGCTAATGACTTACGTCAGTGTCATTAGTATAGGCCGTAAAATCTTGTAATGGTGACGAGCTAGACGCGTAACAATTAATAAAATTAACTATTATAGCCGTTGTAAAGATAATCTGATGCTCCCAATCAAGTTATGACTGTGCAAATCACCGATTTAATAAGCATTAGGTCTGATTAGGCTCTAAGAAGCTACATTACAACATGGATTATTCCTTGTAAGTTAATTATTTACCCATTAATAGCTTCGAATTTATGGCGTGTTCTATTCTATGGTTAGTTTTGACTTAATTATGTTAGGATTGAGCGAAGATTTCAATGGCTTACTTTTATTTATAATTTTATCTTTATATATATTTTATTTTATTTAGGTATAATTTTATCATGTCCATGTCATGTGCCTCCTTCCTCTGTCATAAGTATTAACTATCGCTGTAGGCTATGAAACTGCATGGTGTTGTAAAAATTATATTATCAAAGAGAAATGAGATACAATTGTGCGTGATTGAATCTAGACACGAATAAATACTTAGCTTGTAATGCGCAACGCAATACCGTTCAGCGTGTTTCATTAATAAATAATGAACGAAATATTTAAAATGTAATATAGCCACGCTGTTACGTATCGGTAAGGTACAATATGTAGTACATGTATTGTTTTTATTATTCATTTTGTCGTATACATTGCGTTTAATGTATGCGCGTATTCTGATTAATAGTGCGGTGCTAAAGCAAGGAGTTGTGATATAAAGAAAAATAATTTTTATCGTCACCGTCTGTACGGAATATTTTTTGACATTTTTTTCATTGTACATGTATCCTGATTGATAGCACGATGATGAGGCAATAGTTCGTGATTTAAAGTATAAAGTAGTTTAATGTGTATCTTCGAGTTAGTATGTTTTTTTGCGTTTTATCGTTGTGCTTCAGTGCAGCGTTCTCCGATCATAAAGATTAATTGAAAATAGACAGCAATGGAGGAGCAACGTCTTGAATCTAATCTGGTTTTAATTGAATTCCGTGAACTGCTATATTGAGCTCGATGCTAAAGCATCTTAACCCTCATATACGCAAGATTAGATCACGAGTTTGCGCCGCGTCGCTGCGATCGGCGTAGGTAGGTATACCATAAAAACCTCGACTAAATCCGAAACTAGTCGAGCTATCCCAAAAAAACGTACGCAAGTAAACTCGGTATATAATTGAATCATCAATCGACGTGTTGAACACCTAACACGGTACGATTAAGCCAGTTACATGCGTATTAATAAAAAGGTGTGACAGTTTTTCCCGCCACCGCCGCCTCAATCAATACAAACGCTAAGGAGATTCACACGACTGTTATTACGCAACAGCACAACACATTGTTCCTTATCGCAGATTGTAGATCGCCGATAACAATGTAACAAGCTATTTGCATAACTGAACTCTGTACGTATTTGTTACCTATACGTTCGATTGTTATAAAATACTAGCTGGCCCGGCGAACTCCGTACCGCCTATTTAAGTTTTTTTCTTCCTTTCCCTCTCCCTCTCCCTCTGCCTCTCGCTCTCGCTCTCCCTCCCCTCTCCCTCTCTCCATCTCCCTCTCACTC
>DWDW01002023.1:0-10719 GCA_018245635.1 Mimoniades versicolor eupheme | reverse complement strand
CCTACCCTACACCCCTCTCCGCCGATCTTGCGATCCGCCAGCAGAAAAGAGAAATGAAGTGCTCATTAAAGAAGATATTAACCCGACAGCATTCCATTCGTTAAATGTTATTGTAATTTTTCAATACAATTGATGGTTGTTTAAATAATCTTACAACATTTTCAAGTCTAAACTCTAAAGTGTATAAGTTTTAACTAACACTTTGTTTCAAATGATTATTTTAAATAACATGTCTACTGCTTGTTAAACGTGATTAATGATTCACGTTTAAGATGGTATTTAATTTACTATTAGCGCGGGGAAACGTCTGCAGTTGACTAAGTTTTTAAATAAGAAATATTATTCATTGAATCAGCTGGGGGAGAAAATTAAAAACGGACGGAAATAAAACGCCTCCCGCTTAATTAGAATCCAGACATTAGTTTTCTTATGACAAATGTGATTCATAATTACAGAGAGTTTCGTCTAGAGTTGAACGCGCGATTAACTTATTCCATTAGGACAAAAGAAGTCTCCGTCGGGACGCGAATCAGAAAGTTGGCACTCAGTCTCACACTCACTTAGCATACACGCGTGCAACTTCAAAATTAACTTGCAAACTGTTCCGCGTCCTCCGAAACAAAATCAAAACGTAATTTGTCACGCGTCAAGGGGCCATGGGCTCCTAGCGCCGGAATATATGTATATTGCCTAAAAATTTTCGTGGGTTCACACATGCGTCCCAATCACATTACATATCCATACCCATAGATACGAGTATGAGATGGTTATTTGTAATTTGCAAATTACAAGCCAACTCTTTTTGTTTATGTAACCGTAAGTTTTAAATTCGTTTTCTTTGTAACCAAGCAACACGGGAAATGTACTAAAAAATAAGTATCTTCGTAAAAATCTAAATCCTCATTCATCGATGAAATAATCTAACATCAAACAAACGTTAATTCAATTTACTCTTATCATCAACTTCGGGCGCAAAAGAGGTAATTATTTCCTGAATTATAAGTAAGTCAGAGAAAAATACGACAGTCATTATTTTCTAGAGGGTGTTTCATAGTTGCCTAATTACTTTTTCTGTTACAGAAACTATAAACTATGAAGTTAACGGGAAACGACCTCATATTGGATACACCGTCAGTGTAGGCTTACTTTTAGAATTTGAATACTGGAATTATGTAAATACGCGCTTACATAATTCACTTCCTTAGGTAAGATTATTTATACTAAGCGATATATTAACATGAATAATAGAACACATTCTAGGACGATACAGGAATATGTCTTGGTACAGAGAGACGACTTCAGGCTGACAATCATCTACGTATGTACCTACATATAAATACTACGTCTCCATTCAGAGAATGTCTACGTACATACATTCAAGAAGGGCGCAGTTGTACCATTGTAAGTCCAATATCTTGCGATAGTAACGAAGTTATTACGGTACCTAGTCACATTTCCACATTGTTATCTGTTATTGTGTTTACGATAGTGATATTTATCGTTTACGACATGTTACAGTTATATGTATATCTTAAATATACATATTCGTATATTATAATATAAGTGTACCATCTATTATTTATTCTTATGTATGTAGATATATGTTTAAACTGTTTTACTAATAAAATACTCATGTAATTATATTTTTGTACCATTTTGGGTCCCTTACGGGGGAGGCGGGGAGAATCGATTGCCGAACTCTTCTCGACGAATCTCTCGACGAATCTCAATCCTTACGGATTTGACGTGCGTCTTCATTTTATAAATATCCTCATACATATTAGATTTTATAAAACAGCCAACTCAGTCAACTTTCATCGTATTTGGTGCGCAATATTTCCTAAATCGCGTGTCAGAAATAGGATAGTCATATTCGTCGCAGTGAATTAGTGGCAAAATTACGTCGAGCGTGGACGACTCGCGCGCGCCGCTCGCCGGACGCAATTAACCCTCGAGTGTCACGTACACCATGAGATTTCAGCTTGAAAATAATGACTGGCGTCAAATTTAAATGTGTATACGGATAATTTAACTAAATTAAAAGCTGCAAAGAACAAATCAAATAAAAATATAAGGAAAACTTTACATTTAAGAGTGAATATAATTTTTCTGGGCGCGCGGTTTTTCTTAGGACGCATCTGCGCTATCTTTATGGGATTTGTGACCAAACACTGGCGTATCACAAAGTAATAACAAAAAGTTAGTTTTAACATTGTTCACTAAATCTATACACTTCTCAAATGCAGCAGATCATGCGTTCATTATCTGTCGTCAAAGATCTAATCAAACAGAAAATTAATTATGCTTTGTTTATGTACCTAGTGAAGGAAAAACAAACTATCGTTTGATGTAATCTGTGCTTGTAATTGTTGTTATATTAAGAACGTTTACCGAACGTAAAAAGTCATACCTTTTAAGCAAAAAGTTATTCTGTGGCATTATGAGAAACGCGATGTGACCAAACACTATATCACTTACCCGGCTGCCATGCGAAAAAAGCCTAAACATTCTTCCCATGTCGTAATAAATGAACACGTAATATCACGCTTGTAACCCCCAAAGGGGTATACAACGGAGTGTTTCACCCACCGTGGACTAGAGGTGTGTTTATTAATATACACCAGGCACAAATTCAAACCCCGAGCCACTAATGGAAATTAAGTATAAATTTAAAGATTCAAAACTTCGGAAAATTACAAAAAATAACACAACATAACAAAGTTTCGCATAACAATAATAAACAAGAGCGATATCATATTATAATAAATGTTGGAAAAAATTTAAAGCGTAATTGAATCCATTGATAATTCATCAATTTCAGGCGGTGCCGCCGCGGCGCGCTCGCCGACCTGAAGACAGCAATCCATCATGCGTAGCTATCTCACACGCGAACCACGATAATTTATTCCGCTACTCAGTTTGACGCTCCTTATCATCAGTTATAGGCAAAGCCACTGCCAAATTTAGATTCGGAATGAAAACAATTATCCATCTTTTGGTAATACCATAATATAATTATAATTTATTGTCGGTTTAAATGCACGTTTCATTATTCGCTAAAAACGTAACATCACGCTCGTAATCTTTCAAGAAGTAGGCATAGAAGTGTGGTACACTCGCCCATGTCACCAGTGACTTTTACGTACCGCTACCACTGCCTAACACTTGGAGGATTACAAGCGTGAAGTTTAAACGCAAAAAACGAAGAAAACGAAAAGAAACGCAAGTTTCTTAATGTGTTTTAAAGTCCCAAGGGTTTCGGTGGTAATGGGTCTATTACCACCTTAACAAATATATGTATAATAACACATAATATGACCTTGCTATTCTGTAATTCTGTAATTCTGTAACACATGGTAATGACGATGGTGATAAAAATCAATCATACAAATCAATGTTTTACACATAAAATAAATTTCGAATTACTAACGACTCACAAAGTTTATAAGATATTACTTTAAATTTAAAAAAAAAAAATATAAAATTGAAAGATACGAATCTTTCAATTTTCATGTCCCGTATGCCGGTATATAGTATGGTAAACGTAATCTTTGGTCAATTGATAATTGCTTCATGTGACACTCAAATATTATACTATTGTTGGCAGACTCGACCGGCTCTAATTAAATAATAATACAGTACTAATTACCAGCAATACATATGCTCGTAGCAGATACACGGAGTACATTGCGAAGGAAATACGCTTCCAATTAAATGGCGTTGTTAATGTGTCTGATATTGTAATAATAAGTTGTAGCCAATATTCTCGGCAGCAGTGGTGTACTGAACTAATTGGGAAATATATTTGTTCGTCTTCATAATTAAGTGTAGTTAAAGGTAACATCACGCATGTTATCCTTGAAGAGGTAAGCAGATAAGTATACTATACTCCCAGGTGGTGGTATGGGTAAAGGTGGTGAGCTTATTATTGACATTGTACTCAAATATCCAGATTCTGAACGAATAGTATTATTCCTATTTAATTTTTGTATCTCCACGATAATACTACTAAATAATTAACGTCGAAAATAATTAATTTTGTAATTAAGATTAATAAGAAACTCGGTGATTGGCTTAATTACAGTCTTTTTATGAAAGTTTATTAAAATAGGCAGTGTCATTTACCAAACGTTAATAATTATAGCAAGGGCAAGTTATGTTTGATAACTGATGGTTTCCTTATTTCTATACAATTAGGTACATAACTAATTACAAATAAAAATTAAAACTTGTAATATTGTGAATCTACGAAATATTTCTGTAGAATATGTTTTTATTAAACTGTACCTATAACTACAACTAATAATTTATAGAGTTAAAGAAGATTCTCAACAAGAAATCTTAACTTAAGGCGGTTATAGAAAATATTTACTTTAAAACATAACATCACACCTGCACTCCCCGAAGATAAAAAAAAGAGGAATGTACTTACTACACTCCCACATTTCACCAGATACGTTCACGTCCCACTATGGAATAGGTGTTGAGGTATCTTTAACATACGTCTAAAACATTACATTCTTCCTATGTACATATGTACAATGTACGTACTCGTATGTCAGAAGTTACAAAGTTCAACATCTTCACATCTTTCCAAAATTGACTCCATCATTCATCATGAATGATTCGAACCCAAGCCAAGGAACATCAAAGCTGTAAGAATAAAATTGAATGTATTGTTCTGATTTAAATTGAAAGAGTTCTTACATATAACGAGCATATTTCAGAAACTTCCAATGCATTGTTTATGAATATTTAGTTAATAACGCAGTTCAAAATTGAACTCCACAATAAAGTTACGAACGAATAAAGGTTTTTTAAATTGAATCCATATACTTACGTGGTATTAATAATTAAATTAAAAGTCGAGCTTCGCCCAATATTAAGGTATTTAGATGTATGAGAGAAAAATTGATAAATAAGAGTAATGAAATTAAGGAGCATATATAAAAGCAAAAATTTATAAGTATTGTCGATGTTACGCTAAATTTCAAGGGCCAGTGAACAGCGTTGGGTCGGCAAGCAGTCTTCAACAACTTAATATGTCGGAATATACAGACATAAAATCAATAAATTTAATCGCCGTTTGAGTGACACCTAACATATCATTCGGAGAGGATCCCCGAAGCGATTAGGGACTGCAATCAATTCATGTTTTACACGTGTCAGATTTTACCAGCAGTTATTTACAAAACGGGGTTTAATCTCCTGTTAATTCGCATCGACTATGTCAATACTAGAATATTTGGTTATTAGCAAAATTATAATATCTACATTTACAGAGAAAACGTTGAGTAGAGAGCAATATAAAAGGATATGTTTAATTTCGAACTTTTATTCATTATTAATTTTAACAAATTTTAAGATTTTAGTAAATTACAAACGATCTACGAGTACGTACAAACATCAAAGTACGATGTAGTCAGCGGTGTGACCTGTTTGCATATGTCCCGGTTACAGAGCAAGAGTTACACAATATTTTTAAAGGAAAATATTTGCTTAAATAGATTTACTCCTCAGTACAAACTGGAATGGAATTTGTAATTACCGAATGAATTTTATACATTTGTACAGGTGTTCCTCCCAGCCTCGACGGTATTTACGTTGACTACAACGATATTTAGCAGCTCGCGAATTAATTAGGAAGTGAAGATTTTCAGCAGCGCTTACTGTTTATTTACTTGTTAAAACACAAACGTGTGTACAGTGGGTAATTAAAATTATTGTTGCTAAACAAATAAAAAATTAATTAAATGTGTGCAAAAATAGCAACACGATATGTACTTCGCTTACAGATACATACATAGAGATATAATTACAGTCCGTAATGTACGCTGTAATGTGGTTTATTAGGCGTTCAAATCCTGGGACACACGCACGCATAAAAGTTATAAAGGTGTTATGAAATAAATTATCAACCGCTATAACATAGATAAAACCATGAGGAAACACGTTAGAAGTACTGCATTAGAATATATGTGAAGTTTACTAATAGACACTTAATCCGCGTGACCGTCTACAGCTTTAACTTTATTAAAGTAAAGGTTGTCTGTGTCTCGGCGGTGTAATAATATTATATTCCGTGATGCCGTTCCGGGATATATGTAGTGTGTCGTAAGAGACGACTAAACCCAACGCTGACACAACCCCTCAGGGAAGGCCTATGTCCAGCGGTGGATTGCAATAAGCTGATGATGATTTTCAATTTGCTTAAAACCTTGATCATCGTAAGCAATATTTCTGAATTACAATAACAATACTGTTATCAAAATTAAATAAAGCTATTATCATCAACGAAACGCGTTACTTATCTGATTAATATACGCATATAAATCATATTTATATTTGATAGGCGCTTATTCATTTTATATTCAATGTATCTTTTAGGGGCATGCATATAACTGTGTATAACGAACGTGCCGGTACTGGGTGGAAGCATCCGTATAAGAGACAGGTACTTATTGCCAGACCTACTGTTAAATGGTGTGTCGCCTCGTTACAGTTTAGCTGAGGTAACTTATTATTCAGGGGTATCTGTAACTTAGACACGATATTAACGCAATTTATCGGCTCTTAAGCGCGTACAATTTGTAATAATTATAGACACTTTACAGATAATTTAGTGTTTATTAAGCTCTGGAGAGATACTTAAGCCAAATTGCAGTTCGACAGTAATTGGCCAAAACCTTGGATCCGCTCCAATGATTAGATGTTAAGTCCGAGTCATCACATTTTCTTTAACGTTGTATTTAATAGCATCACTATAATTAGAGAATTGATTTAAACTTAGCAGTAGACGTTTTTTCTACGCTCATCGTTATATTTCGAATTTCCTTTCAAGAGCTTTTTGTTATTTAATTCAGTTTCATTGAAAATAAAATATTGTTTAGGAAACATAACATTGGCAAAGACGAAAGACGCCGTTCTTAACAATAGGTAAGGACTAAAGCATTTTTTATTATGTAGTAAATATGCAAAACATACATATATCGCAATAAATATTTTGTATTTAAAATCAGAAAAGTTATAAATGCGTACTAATTTCAGGATTCTACTTACGTGTACATATGTATAATGCATCGTGCATGATTTACATCACAGCGAAATGTGGTTAAACGGCGGATTAAGAGACCGTCTGCTCGTCCAACTTAACAAGAACAATTTAATAGTTTAACAAGTTCAACTTGATAAACGTTACTTAAACTTATATTGTTTTGAGGACGAATTCAGTACGGAGCGTCGAGAAGTTCCGTTAAGATTTACAATTTAAATGAAACAATTTGCAACAGGTAGGTATCCGTTAATGTGAGAATTCTAATTTGAAATAGCAGGCATTCATTATATTTGATGTGCGTACGTGGCAATCGAGTAGAAATGTATCGCAAAGGTTTTTACAACCACTGCGAATTATTTCTTGACGAATTTGTCTCGTCATGAAATTTTTTACTTAAAACTGATGCATGTACACGCCTGTATGTGATATATTATATCACGCCTGTAATTCAAGAAGCATCAGACAGAGTTGTGTAGTATACTCCCACGTATCACCAATTACGTTTAGCTCCCACCATGCAATAGGTGTGGAGTTTATTGCCGTATACCGGGTACATATCCAGGCTCCGAGCCACTACTATAAAATCTAAATTAGAATAATACAATGGTGCCCAACCCGGGAACGAAACCCAGCACTTCTTGCGACCACAGCGACCAACGAAACAGTCAAATATACATAGGTGTTCGTCTACAAGATTCGTAAGAGTAAGATTTGTAGTATAAAAAAAGAAACTATAAATGGGATTCTAGCTGATTTCATTTCATATTTACTCGTGAGACATGTAAACATATTATATGTTCTTTATAATATTATTAGAACTTTAAAGCGCATGAAATTAAAATTCGAAAGCATTTATGATGTATGTATGTCGTGCCTAGCTGTCATTGCTAGTATACGTCTGAAATTAATATTATGTACGTATGTATATAACTTGCTAAGCGTAGTTGAGCCTTGATTTATTAAATAAAACGATTGCACGAATTGTGGTCCTCGACAGGCACTAGCGGTAAGCAATTTGAGTAATAGTAGAGTATTAAAATCTTCCATCTCGTATAAGTTACGAAGCAACGTTAATATCAAATTGGGTTTTACAAAAGTAGCTGAAATGCCCCGAAAGTAAACTTTGTACAAAATTACAAGGTTTTTCATAAACGTGTAACTATTTACGGGGGAACTGTTATGAAAACAATATTACCAAAACATTAAAAATTTAATATTTATAAAAGTCTCTTTATGAAAAAATATAATAATAATGATACATACATATAATGATTATCAATTCTCAATTTCCATCTGGCAGTTTCAAAGAATTTTTCAAGGTACACTAAAATTAATATTTTCAGTAGTAAATGTATATTTGCTGAACATATTCATATGTTTTAAAGATAAAGATCATACCCTTCTTCTGACAGTAACTTTCAGTTATTCGAGTTCTGTACAACATTTTATTTCACGCGTTTTAACCTTTCATATCGTAGTACCTCGGCGACCGAGTTTGGCTCAGCGTGTTCCTTTCGTCTTATTTACTTCGCCCTCCGAAACAGAAATACAGTAATGTAAGCTACATTACGTTCAATGTTTGAACAAAAGACATATACCTATGTACATTTACATATATGTTACTAAATTGTGTATTTATTTTTAGAACCTCTTCAAAAATATCATTTAATACCTCAGTAAACGCATGAAACTGAAAACTTTTGAGTTTAATAGTGTAATAAAACGGTATACTGAATCGCCATTACATTTGTTATATTATAGCAAAAATAAAACAATCCGAAATATCGAACAATCGAGAAAGCGCGTTTAATAATGTTACATACGGCTGACGCCGACTACAAAATTAACAATAGTTGTACCTACATTATATTATCGTAATAATTTGATTGACTGACGAATTCTTTTTTAACTTTTTAGTGCCTTTTAATTTGCTTCTTTATGAAGTCGGATTTTTGTTTGGTTATTTTATTAAATCGTGTGAAAAAAAAATTCTTGCCTTTCCAGCGAAATCGTTACAGCCGAAATACCAATGACTCAAGGATGACGCGTATAAAAATTGACAACTTGTGTATCGTAGGACACAAAGGCGGTATGTAGTCGTATTTCTTTGTCGCTGTTTCCCTATACAAACACTATCCTTGCAAATATTTTTACTCCAACATAGCAGTGGGCACTCCTATAAAACACGAAACTAGGGCCGCATAAAGAAACTAAATCACATTCGCTGTTCAACGTAACATCGCGCCTGTAATCCATGAAGAGGTAGACAGAGGAATGTAGTACACTCCCACGTTTCACCAGTTACGTTTACCTCTCATGATGGCATAGGCGGTGAGCCTATTGCCATACACCGGGCACATATTCAGACAGGTCACTAGAAAATCTAGATTAGAAAAATCAAATAGTACTCTACCAGGCATTTGAATCCGGGGCCTCCTGGTCGGCAGTGCCGTATACAGCAAAGCAGTAATTTTTTATTCAAAGTACATTTTCCACTCGAGATATGTAGGTACTTCAAATAGCAATTACGTTTTAAATTTCAACTGGCCTTTACCACTATTAAAATTAAAAATATCGCTATGAATTAATGTATTTAAATTTGAAATTATAAATACGATTTCCTCATTCAACATTATGAAAGCATTTAATGCTGCAGTATGCCTTTTAATAGGCGAAAGCAATCTACTTTATCAGTCGCACACCTTAAGAGCGTGAAAGTAATATCAATGAATTATTTCAAAAGCTCGATACTGCAGTGATTTTTTATGTGCATTAAATCCACCTTAAACATTTCAGCACAAAAAAAAAAACGCTGCCGCTTTGTTACAAGAAAACCTGATAAGCAATTATTATTATTTTGTATAAAAAAGCATTTACAACATGGCTGCTTCCAGCAAAGCATTGTCATTTTCATTTTTTATTTTCATAAAAAGAAATATAAATTGCGACTGGGATCGTATCACAGTACGCCGGAGACATCTGTTACGGACGGTTTCTAGATTTTAATACCTAAAATCGGAAAACCGAGTACCGATCGTCGGAGTTAGCCGCTCCCCTTCCGGATCCGACCCCTCAGTGCGACTGCGGTTGTAATACTTCTAATATACATAGTAGCTAAAAGATTTATTATTTACCTATCCACGCCACTGTGCATTTTATTCTCTTTGACAATTGTTTCACGGCTTGTTATAAATAGATAATAGGTGCCAGAAGAAAATTTCCGAATTAATATCACAGGTATGCTGTATTTATTTAGGCGAGTAATAAAATGCTGGGCCATTTCGTTGGTAAAGAATTTTATATACACGATTCAATTTGAAGTCAGACATTAAATCGACTTCTTTTTAATGTGATATTTAATAAAATCTCTCAAACAAGATGTCACTTAAGTTAATAACGATCAATGTTCCCGACGTACCATCAGTCTCTGCGTTCATTTCGTTTATAAGCGATCTTTCTTGCACATAAGATTTATATAAATTGGTGTACTATATGTAAAAATAAAAGATTTTAAATTTTGAGACGATATTTACCAATATACATACATACACACATACATATCTTCACGCCAGGTCCCTTGCGGAGTATGTAGAGAGCACAGAGTGCCAAATATCTCTATTCTTACACACCTGTCGTGCTTCGTCCACATTCATCACTCTCTTCAT
>DWDW01002022.1:0-10721 GCA_018245635.1 Mimoniades versicolor eupheme | reverse complement strand
GTTCGGCAGTCGCACTTGCAACTAACTCGACCAACTTCATAGGAAATAGATAAATAAATACATAAATATATATACATACACATAATTGGACATACATACATTCATGCATGGAAAACGTATATACATACATAAATGGAAAAGGAATAACGTTACTTTTGGTAAACTTCAAAATAATCATTGCAATACGTGGAAAATAACAGAGTACATTTCTCAAATACGAGCACTTCTGTTTCCGCCACAATCTGTGCAGGGACTCAATAATTCAACGGCTCCGTTCTCAATGGCGAAACGAACCGACCATATGGAACATTGATTATTACATCGTTGAACTATTTGTGGTTCCATATATTTGTGGTTTGAGGTATTTAAAATCACACTTTCTGCTTATCTGAACTATTACGACACATTCGAAAGGCTATTATTATATGTATTTACGTATGTATTTTCAGTTTACAAATTTGTTCTTATATAAAATACATTGTTTGGAGGATTATCAGCAAATGGCTGATGAAGTAACATTTACCTATTCATCATCAGCACTAATCCTTTTATCGTACAATTATTGAACATGGCTTTTAAGTAGTACAAAGAGTTAAGCTAACAGTTTGTCGCACTGGCCAAATATGTGTTGAATTTATATAAGAAATAAGGATATTTTATTCTTTTCTGTTCAATTATATTACGTTCAATCTTCTCGCTCTCCTCTTCTTTACTGTTCTATTCTGCTCAATTATTTTCCGTTTTGTGCTATTCTATTCTGTTATGTTATATTCTACTCTATTCATTAGTCTTAACAAGCTTTTCTTTCCATTGTCTCTTCAAATTGTGCGGTACTCGCCATTAAACATCCATAATAAATCAGATCTATACCAACTCATCAAAAACCTTTGATTCTAAAACAAAATTAGTTGTTATTAGCCTTCTAATCGCTAAGAGGGTACCACGGTGGTATAGATATACGAAATACTGAAGATGTCCCTTTAATGTTAAGTTGAATTTCGCATTAACTTCACTGAGCCCAAGACTATATCTTGATAATTTAGCATAATGCCATGTCTACTGAACAGTACTCATATTATATTGTTATCGCGCATTGAATTATTAAGTTGTGGTGAATTTGTAATAGTGCTAATGCTTTGTATGAATTATGCAAACGCCCACGTACATCAAATGTGAGATGTTTTACTGGTTTGCTTGGCGCTATGTGGTTTCTAAAATATTTAATTGTAAAATCATTCTCTAATTCGAATTTTGGTTACATTTAGTTCGATACAGAAAATAATATGTATATTGCTTTCTACGATTTATAATTTAACTCTCTCGTGAACCACTGTTGGTGAAGTGTATCAACTTTGTTGTAAAATCTCATTCGCATACACGTATGTATTTGTTGTTCTCCGGACGTAATTTACAACAGATAGGTACGACCGGCGCGCTCCAATTTCCTTTTATGACCCGTTACTCAGCAACATGGTGTCATTATACGGTTTAGGGGAATTGAAGCATAGCTTACATGTGAAATGTTATCCTACAGGATTGTTAGCTAAATAAAGCAATAAATTTCACGATGCCTGTTGAAAGTTTTTTTACATTTTGGATGTTCGTAAATTAAAAAACAACGCAGTTTCAAATATCAAAATGCAGACTAGTTGTGATATACAATTACATATATCTATATTGATAACTTGTAAAGTTTATTCCGCTTTAAATTTCTCTCCGCTCTGTTTTGAAACACCAATGCAAAAATACTACGATTGTCAGTTTTTATAAGTTATTACATAAAATACTTATACTTTGTTGAGCTCCGGATATAATTTACAACAGATAGGTTCGACATATGCGCTCCAATTTCCATTTATGTGCCATTAGTCAGCAACACGGTGTCATTATACGGTTTACGGAGGGTTAACGAAGAATTTTTATGTGAACAGTTATCCTATCTAGTGAAATGAGCTGGTTAAATTTTAATTAAACCGTTCATTATTGTTCAATTTTGTTTATGTATATATTGTAAATATAACGCTTATTAGTTACTTTCGACTGGTCCGTCGGTTCAGTGGTCGGTGAATCTGATTGTTGGGTTGAGGATCGTGGATTCGATTTTCACTGAGAATGAAAATTTTTGCCATGAGCACAAATATACATATACATATGTGTGCCATGAGCACAAGTACACATGTATATTATATGTATACATGTGTAGTTAGTCACCCGTCTGGTTAGCATAACACAAGCTCTTTTGCTGCTTACTTTGGGATCAGGTGGCCGTGTGTGAATGCCCCGAGGTATTTTATTATTAATTGTAGTGTTATACGGTACATGGTTTTATTATTATCAGCCAGCAATATGAGTGCTTGATTATAATTTGTGTAGATAAATGTAGATGTGTTTCATTCTCGTTGGGTTATATTCATTAAAAATAGTTTTGATGCACTGGGGTTATAAATAGCTGAACAATTTTGGTTTCGGTCCTTTAGACCCCTCATCGTAATAAACAAATTTACAGTATTCTCACGTTAGAATATTTCCGAATCCGAAACTATTAACACTAAATACATCAAACTTAATTCGAAAAGACACTTAATTTTTAAGCTGTTTCTATTTTATATTCTACAAGTAAAATCTCCAAAGTCTCGTTTCGTCTACCATAGTTATTATAACATTAATGAGTAGATATTTTACAGCCTTCATAACATACTTCATACTCGCGCTCCGGGAACCACGATATCGTCTCATTAACGTACCCTTTGCATTCCTTGTGATCATCAGATTCGTTCCCAAAACTTGTCCAAGGTTTTTCGCGATTTTATATTTCTGGCCAGACGTCAATTCATGTCTCATTTCAACTGCACTGGAATAGCCTATAGAAATAATATCCAGGCCAGCACAGAGGTGTTATTAAGTTGGAGCCAAAGAGCAATTTGTCAAATTAATTCAGTGAGTTTATTAATTTAATTGTACATGAAATTTTGAATTTACTTCAATTAAACCAAAATGCATTGTTTTTGAACGTAAACAATAATCATTCCTTTATTGGATGTTAATTAGGAGCGGTCTGTAATAATCAAGCATAATTTCATTGCTGAAATTCGAAGCATTAAAAGTAATAAGCTTTATCAATTATGATTTATTGGAACTATTTAAAATTGTATACGATGCCAAAATTGCATCTTTTCCTGACTCATAGGGGCAGTGATTGCGTTTTTACTGTGGTATAATTAGTTAAATTTGCTGTTTTATATGTATGTCATCATCATCATCATCGGCATAATCATCATCATCCTACGTCCACTGCTGGACATGAGCCTTCACTGAGGGGTTTTTACAGATAATTTCTTCCGCTTCTTCTATGAACTTCATTTAAACATTGGTCGTGTTGGTTGCAAGTGCGACTGCCGATCGGAAGGTCGGGTCTTGGGTCGGGAACTACAAAAATTTTCTAATTTAGATTTTCTAGTAGTGGCTCGTAGTCTGGATATGTAACGGAAGTATGGCAATAGGCTCACCATGTATTCCATTGTGGGACGTAAACCTAATTGTGTGAAACGTGGGAGTATTCTACATTCCTCTGCCTACCTTTCCGGGGATTACAGGCGTGATGTTACGTGTTTTTGGAGTACAATCATCATCATCATCAACCGTTTTGTCTCTGCACTGGTGGACACGGTCTCCTCTTAAAATGTCAAGAGTTTCGGTCATATTTTGACAAGCTGACCAAAACTGGATTTTCAGGAGGAATGACAATCATAAATTCGTACCATAATACTTTCCAAAGTAAAAATCACTACAGCACACAATAAAGCCTGACCATCCTTTTATCTATTCGTCCAACGCTCACGAACAATCGGTTCATTGTGTTACGAGAGACAATAGCGCTAAACACGAGCTCAAAAGATTCGTGATATACGTCAGTCATATATCTAGGTATAGACATCCGTATGAAAACGAGATTAGTTAAAGGCATTTTGAATCACGTACTTCTCGTTATAAATGGAACATTTGTAGTCTTACATGTAGCCTTACAGGAAAGTAAATTATTATCATCGAATCTTTTACTGCTCCACAGGATGGCTAATCACTCACGATCAGCTACCGACTCGAGAACAAGCAGATTGTGGAACATGGGCTTATTCTAAGAATGAAAGGATATTAGGTAAATGAATGCATGCAGTCAATAAATTTTCCGGAGATAGTAGGTTAATTCTGTTAAATTGTAATGATTAGTGAAAGTTTTGGTTAATTAGATTTTATGCGAAATATTTGAAGACTTCACTTACATGTTAGCACCGTACACCACAGTTCGTCCAACTAGCTGATAATCAAAATAACATGTGTAGCTTTTACAAAATGTGCTTTATACCTTCATGCTTTGAGGATAATTTTGCAAATCCATAAAAATAAACTTTAAAACTAAAGAAAAATTTTCTAAATTTTTTGTTTTAACTGCCAGTCATTTCCGTAATAGTCACAAATAATGCTTCAAAGGCATTGCCTTTACCAAAGTTAGGTCGGTACAATTTTAAATTTGAAAATTGTGAAGCGCCGGTTAATCAGTAGAATTCCGTTTTCTAATACACGTTTTCTAATATCCATTTTATATTAGTTCCATTTTTGGTACATCTCAATGCAAAGTAAAGTAAAACGTCACAAAATATTTTTACTAATAGCGCCCTCTAGTCATACCAAGCAGTGGCACATTAGCAAGCAACATTTCCAATAAAATCCACACGCAAAAATTAAAAATAAATCTTATAACGGACAAAGGGTTTCGATATGTTATACAGTCGGAAGTCATCGAAGCTCTTGTTTAGAGGCATTGTTCTGGCATTGAACGATGGGCCAATTGTTTGGGGGCACTGGACACATAGATAAATGAATTCAGAGAAATAACGTCGAATAGCTACGTTGCGTTACATTTGTTGCTCCATTCACATTTGTCCTCGTCTTTTATTCTTCCTCATCTCCTAACACAATGCACATTTACATGTATTTTAAATTTTTTCAATCCACATAACTAGATAAAACTACAAACATTGATGTCATTCACCATAAAAGTCCAATTGTGTTAACCCGTAACATTTTTATTGTGCGTTATAGTATTTGGAAATTTGGAAAGAACGTGAAAATCGAAGAATTTTTATGGTCATATGCCAAAAGATAGTCTAATAAATAACATAATAAACTGTCTAGTTTATTTGTTTAGGATATGAGCCGTAAAAGGCTTAAAAAAAACTAAAAAAGCTTACAAATCACATGATACAAGTTACTAATGGTCCAAAATTACACCGTAATCCTACCTTTAATTTGAATAAGACCTGAATATCAAGCACATTGTATTGTGTTAAGCACAATGGTCCCGGTTACTTCACCGCTGTATTCATAAGGCATAATTTTGTACAGGCCGCGCTACGAAAACTTTTCCCTCAACATAAAGCTACGAACATGCTAACATTATCTTACCGTGGCAAAGAAATAAAGTATGGGTTCCAGTTGGAAGCGTTATCAAAAATTTGACGTTTGATCTTGTAACTAATTCGCTTCAGTCGAAGTTATTAATCTTAGAACAAGGTAAACAATAGGAAGAAATTGTCAAACGTTAAGTAGTTTTTCATCTTCATCATTCTTGTTAAGTATTAGTTTATTAACGCTCACAGGTAATGTGTAAAGAGACCTCTGCCTACGGTTTTTCGGATTCAACTTTCGGCTGCAGTCTTTGACCGAACATTATTCAATGTGGTGGGAAAATTAGATTTAAAAATAAATATTTTCTGTACGCTCCTTGTAAAGAGTCGATGGAAGGTAACGAATGGGTGGTATCGACGACAATAATTACCAATAATTTAAAACGTATCTATTATACCTAAGTGAATTATATAGCTAATTTGAAATCAATATTGTCAGGCCTTTATACTTTACAAATATTAAATAATGCTCAACCTAACTTAATTAATCATTGCCAATGTGCAACAATATGTTCAATTCTAGTGTGATCGATTCCGCTGCTACTTTCCTATTCATCTTGTAGAAGGTAATCATGAACAGGGAACTATTAATAATCATCGAAAGCTGCGATTCGTTTAAGTACGTATCAATTATTATCTATGTCATATCTAGCCGTTTTATGTCTACGTCACCCGCTAAATAGGCTAAACTGAAATTTAGAGTCAGTGTGTGGCACAACATGTTAAATCCATTCGTGGAGCAAGTTTTATTGTTGAGACGGCCTTGGTAATGTTACGTAGGTGCTTACAATCCAAAGCCTGTACTTTGTTTTCCTTACATACATACATATAGATATATTTTCTTATTTTATTTTTCTATAGTTTACAGCCTCAGTTATCGGTTAATATTAATATATATATAATTTTATAAATCGTAATTGTGTGACATGTATAAAAATAAAGAAATTATAAAAAAATTGAGTAAATACAAATTAAAAATCATTTTTCATTGACATTGTAAAATCTACATACCATACTGTACCATAACTAGACACTATACAAATGTACACTGTATCCTAAACCCCATAGCCTACATTTGACCCGATTTTCTTATAGGCACCAAATACAATTCCTTCTGAAAACGTTTATAAGACATTCAACTGTCCAAATTCTCAATAAAAATAAATGTTGGTTGAAATAATTATAGTAACAATAGCTCCGGTCGTGATTCAAATATAATCACGTAAATGAGTTTCGAATATAAATCACAAACAGTCAATCAGTCAACGAAGTAGGGCTGCCAACTAGGCCGATTCAATTTCCACGAGTATCAATTGAAAACTTACAGCCGAGACGATTCGTCTACTTTGCCGATAAATATTCGAAAGCCCTTTTAATTAATGAATCGCCAATCCTTTCTGCATTCGACCTTAATGAAGTCCCTGGACCGCAAATACGGGTTGATAACAGGTGGAGCCAAGTTGCATTAATATCTTAATAATATGAAGCAGGTTGCTTTGATATTTTGAAAGTACAATTCGATTCAATTCAAGAATTACGGTAGAAAATTACACTAATATTGGAATAGATTTGAAATTACACTAATTACACTAATATCATTGATGCATAACAAATTTAATTTTAGGGTTACTGAAGTTAGATGTCAACTTGATTCTGTATTGATGCATAGCAAATTTAATTTTAGGGTTACTGAAGTTAGATGTCAACTTGATTATGTATGTTGAATACATACATACATTGTATATTGAATACGGGAATGAATTACTTTATATTTAGTTTAAACTTGAAAATAAAATGAGCAATTTTAGAACACAATCTCTCCACAATCCTCCCTCTCTTACTCCCCCTAAAGTCATTTATTTTAACCCTTGTATAATTATCTTTGTATATTATTTTACAGAATCAAGAGTGAAATTAATATTATTTTAAAGAAAAGATTTCGTATTACAACACAGCAATACGAGAACATTATTAAATATATTCATAACAGAATTTATCTTTGTTATCTCCGAAAATACTTTTATGTTTAGATTAAAACAAAGAAAAGTAATACTAATATACATATAGATATTTTTTATAATGAAGAAAAAAAAGATTCAACGAAATATAATTATATCAAAATAGTGCTCCATTATAGAATTTTCAATGTATTGACAGTGCATTTAAAGTGCAACGAATGTCTTAATCGTGAAATCATGAATTAAATGTACGCTATCCTAAGACTTTGGGTTTGTGGGGACGTAATAACTACCAGAGCAAAAATGTATCAAGATGGTGTTTTATTCAAACCGTTCAAATCCGATTTTATTCCTCAACTCATAGAAAATTGAAATAAATAAATATTAAATTTCTTTAAATCAGTCTAATTTGAAATCAGATGGCCGTGTGTTCTTCACACACGGCCATCTGATCTCAAATTAGACTTCAAGAGGGCCTATAACCAGAATATCTCAGCCTTTCGTACATACTTGTCCTGGGTGGTGAACGAACCCGAGACCGCTGGGCTCAGTAGTTATGTTTACTAGCAACTGGACCACAGAGTCAGTCAACTCTGAACACTCAGGAGAAAGCTAATTTTATTTGCATATTCGTTGACAAAATACTAATTAGCCGCCAAGTAATCTAATTGGAGTAAACCAAACCGCATTATCTTGATAATGGTATGATTTTTTTCTAACAACTCAAGTTGTTTTTGTAATGTTACCAAAGATACTATTATATTGTTTAAGTACTCTTACTGAATACTTAATTTACATTTAAGGTTTATTCATGAAAATCATTATTTAAATATATTTAAATAAGGCGTTCTTATCTCAATATTTTCTTAGAATTCGATATTTTAAGAGGCATCTAGCACGGTGTTAAACAAGGTAAATTAGGATTATGTAACCGTTGGAAATGAGAAGATGGTTTTTGAAATCGACTATTTGAGTAATGATCTTGATAAGAAACATAATACATATAGAAGACATAAAAATAAAAAGTTATCGCACATGTACCTACATCTTTAATTAGTTCAATGTTTTAGTGTTAAATACTGTTTGCTGCTCAAACAGAAAAGATATAATTCCATAATCTACGCTGCCTTTATGAAGATTTGCGATCCCCACAGGTCTTAGAAAAAATAAAGAACTGTTACAATACGTACATAGAAGGTATTTTCCTTCTTTTTATATTGGCCGATATATAAATCCGTAAATAGCATATAACCTTGTGTAGTCTGAAGTGTGTGCTAGGGTTTGAATCCTGGAACCCCGGAATTACACACTAAAATATAAACCACTTGGTCATCATCACTTCAAACATAAAATGATGTAAATAAATACTTAAAAGACAATATAATAGATTATTTAATATTACAATACCAATGATACACGTTATCAACAATTTATAAGACGGATATCCATTGACAGATTTAGTTCTATACCGCCAACCAATTGCTTGACGTAAAATGATTCTGTGTTTTTTCAAAATAGGCTGCCCTCTCGAACCGGATTGATTTACGTAGCCTTCTAATTATCGGCGAAGATTGAAAGTAATTTACTGAAATATAGACCTTAACACTGAATAATCGATGGAACACCATTTACGAGTAATCTCCAGTTAGTTGTAGATGCGATGGTTCGTTTGCGAGGGACCTAACGATAAACATTTTATAATGTTTTCCTTATAGGAACACCATGCTTGGCAGTGTCACCTTGTGCCGTACGTCTGCATATATGTGTCGTATGTAAACAGTTGAGAAAGTTAACGAAACGATGAGGTACATTCAACAATCAGACATTAAAAGAAAATGCAACCTGCTAATGAAGTTTCTCTTTTTCTGTGGGAACTTCTCCACAATTTAATACAAAAAAAGGTAACTTCACGCCTGTAATCCCCGAAAAGGTAGGCAGAGGAATGTAGAACACTCCCACATTTCACCAGTTACGTTTACGTCCCACTATGGAATAGGTGGTGAGCCTATTGCCATACTCCGGGCACATATCCGGACTCCGAACCACTGCTAGAAAACCTACATTAGAAAAAAATTATATTACTCCTATCCAGAAATTGAACCCACTAACTCCTGATCGGCAGTCACACTTGCAACCAACACGACCAACGAGGCAGGCTATTCAATATCTATGCATATGTGTTATATATAAAAGTATGTAAGATCTAGAGCCGAGGTATTGACGTTGCAGCGACAATGGCAACACTATGTGCAGACTGGGGCTACCCGCGAGCAGCTGGCCACGCGGGCGTTGCTAAATTAACTCGGCATAATACGCGATTATCCGCGTATGAGTTAATACGGACGTCACATAAAGGGCATAAGCATTAAAATAGCTAACAATAGGCCGGATTATCCCGGGTAACCTCCGCAGCGCCGACAATATGTTCTTAAACCGCGTTCACCCTGCACCTATTAATGCTCATTCGTACGATTGATCAGTTTATTTGCAAAATAAGACAGCTAAATGTACTAGAATTGTTCAATCAGAGCTTAGGCTGCATAACCGCTGATGTTATTCTACGTAGAAGCAGCAATATTTGCATTTTGGCCTCACCGTTTGAAGTGTATGTAGATGTTATTATGTATACAGTAAGATGTCTAAATTCAGTTCTCAGATACGTACATACATATATGTATGTAGCACCTCATGTTGACCAGGTGTTAAGTTGTCTGCATATTCTTTTGCCGTGTTTTTCACATAAAACGACGATTTTAATTAAGTTTCGTAATTAACAGTAGGTATAAAATTAACATAATCTAGATATATCTGGTATGTGGTAGTTTCATTTTGACGTACCTACAAAAAGTTCTCTAATAAATCAATTTTGAACAAATGGCATTTGAATTTGACTTTATTTCGTCCTACGTACATGAACAGAACAAGAATTTAACAGATTTAAATACAGGTATGAAAAAACTTAGGCTCTCCACATATTCTATGGGAGGATGTAAACATAACTGGTGTAACATAGAAGTGTACTACACTCTTCTGCCTACCTTTTCGAGGATCACAGGCGTTATATTACAATTTATTTAAATACAGGAAAAGGTTTACAGAAGTAATAACATTATCATAGCATAGGCTAACAGGATTGCGCGATGTAGTGGGCTAAGGCTTCTTAGGAACTAATACTTCAAAGTACAGCGGCCTGAATATGATAAAAGCATTACGTGCGGTTAGTAGAACTAGGGCTCAAGCATACTGAGCGAATAAGTAGGTAAGTAGAGACACTAAGCCGCTATGTGGTACAGTAGATGCG
>DWDW01002021.1:0-10725 GCA_018245635.1 Mimoniades versicolor eupheme | reverse complement strand
TATAAATATATAAATATATAAATATATAAATATATAAATAAATAAATAAATTTTAAAATGTCCGCCCATGGATTCCACCCCGGGCTTGCGTGAGTGAGAGGTCGAATTTCAAACCGCTAGGCTATCACTGCTTCATAAATCACAA
The DNA here is from genome assembly GCA_018245635.1 of Mimoniades versicolor eupheme. NCBI lineage: Eukaryota > Metazoa > Arthropoda > Insecta > Lepidoptera > Hesperiidae > Mimoniades > Mimoniades versicolor. Next base: position 10,580 of record DWDW01002021.1, on the reverse strand, counting down.
TGGTGAATAAACATAATTGTAAGTATTTGAAATAATAAATTAAATTTAAAATTCAGTTATAAATGTCTATAAGGAAAAAAATGTTATAAAGATGCATTTGTAATTTAAAAATGCATTTAAATGGTTGCACGAGATATATCGATCAATTAACATCTGGACTGATTAGCTGTTGATTCGCCTTTGACGTAAAACGCTTTAACGAGCAGAGTTTAACACTACACCTGTTGGGTTCCGTGACTCTGGACGCGATATCTGCCGTGTTTGCACCTCGTTACGTTAGAATAACGTCTCTTTTTAATTACACACAACTACTAAACCAACTCCGTCTAGCTGTGTCATAATATGACTGTATATTACGATGATCAATAAACGTTGCTGATGCATAAAAAAACAATAATACTCCCTTGACTATATCGTACTTAATTACTGTGGATAATGATAAAATACTTCATTATAATTTGGTAAATTGTTGAATAATTATTTCTTATACATTACGGCTATCCTAGTTATGGTCGTCAGATGTCCAACACTGGACAAAGGGCTGTTTCAAATATTCCATTTGCAGATTTCGGCGTTTACCGCTGATAGCTCCAACCTATTGAAACCTGAAGGATACCGAAAAGCGAAGAATAATACAGTAAATACTCGTATGTGTCTCATAAAGAATGAAACTGTTCTATCACTTCTATGCAAACCTAACCAAATGATCGGTTTACTGTTGTCTAAAAATAAGCATGGAGAAGTTTACACTTGTACCTAATCCTCAAAGAAATAGATAGAGGAATGTATGTAGTACGCTCCCACGTTTCACCAGTTAGGTATACGTCTCAACGTGGAGTAAATGGTGAGTCTAATACAACGGGCACAAATTCAAACTGCGAGGCACTGCTAGGAATTTGAACTATAAATTCTAAGTTAGAAAAATCTAATGGTACTCGACCCAGGAATTTGAACTGACGACCTTTCGATGAGCATTCGAGTTTAAAACAACTCCACCAACGAGGCAGTCTACCATTATTTACATTGAGGTTTGAAAAGCTAGTTCTTAACCAATTTTATGCTCTACATCTTGGCACAGGTTTCTTGCTAACGAAGAAAGGTTTTAATATTAAAAACAGTTCATTATTTTGATCGTTAAAGTTAGTGGAATGGTTTAGTGATCTCAATATAATATTATATTTGATACTAAGAAAACGTTAAATAAATAAAACGCCTGTTAATCCCGAAGAGATAGGCAGAGGAGTATAGTATACTTCTACGTTTCCCCAGTTACATTTACGTCCCACTATAGATTTGATGGCGAGCCTATTGTCATACACCTATCACAAATCCAGGACACACAGCCACTAGTGCCCCACTCGGGATTTGAACCCAAGACCACCACCACGTCTAACGAGGCAACGTTAAACAAATGTCAATTAATTACATGTTTCTATTATTATTCTACATAAACATTGGAGCAATTAAAAGTGCTACCAACTTTAATGGATAGAACATGTTTAAATTAAAAAGCGAAGTTTACTGGTCGACTATACAAATAGTTCCATAGAAGATTGTCGCGTGTGACACTACATAATTTAATAAGTACAGTTAGTGTATCGGTGTCCAGCGCTGGTGCAGGGACAGATGCGTCGCCTGTACCCATCTGCCGGCTAATTTGGACTAGCCTGTCGTTTATTCACTCAATAAGTAGACTTTAACGCTCATTATGTTAATGTATCGCAAATAATCGTAATTGCTGTCTCTTTGTTATTCAACATTTTGTTATAAAATGTTTGTTCATGTTGTTTGAATGATATGAATATAAATTTATAATAAAATCGTTTCGTTTTTTTTTCTTGGAGTGTTCTTTGGTTGATGCTAGTAGATAATTTTGAATAATACATTTTTGTTGTTTTATATTTATTCTTTAATCAAAACTTTTGCCTTGTCTTTACTATTTTATTTTATAAGAGATAGCGTAGGAAAAATTTCAAATATATAATTTCAAATTACAAAATAATAATGAATGTTTTATTAAAAACAAAGAACAATTCTTTCAAAACATCTTTCTGTCAAAGCAGCAAAGCAAAATCTTGATAACGCTACACTCCATGGCATACAGCACTGTTTAGTTTATTGGAGAATGATTAATCACAATGATTCTTTGGGGTTAACACTGTGGTAGTTACATATAAAGGTACCTTAAGTAATTTCTATGTGCGAGTAGTTTCTATGTGTTCTATATACGAGAAATTATTTATCCAGGCAATATTACTGTGCAAATATTACTGTGACGTGTGTAATTGACAACCTCTTTGATCGATGATTTTAAGCGCGATTGCTGTTCGAGGGGTCCCGGGTTCGATTCCCGGGTTCGGGTACTATTGGGTTTTTCTAACTAATAAATTAAAATATTATTCACGGATAACCTTTGAGCAGGAGTGGACTGTAACAGGCTAATGAGGATATATGTATGAATGCCTGCTATCGTAATGATTACATTAATATGTCGAATTCGCATTAAAAATATATTGATACAAGTTATTGCTTTCATCGGACTTCTCCACCGCATACTTAAGTGTGGAAGAGCAGGAATGGTTTGTTTAGTTTCGAGCAGATGACCGTTTGTGTGTTCCTTGATACTACTAATATTATTTTACATATTACTATTATTATTTCTTTTGTTTCAAACAAGTTTAGATTGGTCACAGATATGTCTATTATTTATTGAGTATTTAACGTAATGCATATCATTTGCTACTCATTTGACACAAAAATAATATGTTCAAAGACGTTTCACAGATTTATCTTCAGAATAATTAAGATGTTGTTTTGTTATTATCCCCAGAGCCCGACACCAGACAGCATGGCGGTTAAGCGTGATGCATGGGGGGCGTGGTCGCGAGGTGTATAAATCGAGAGATTGAAATCAACCTGATACCTCCATTATTGATACCAGGATAGCGCTCTTTGATACTGATACCTGATTGTGTACGAAGCGAACTGTTCCTTGTTTTAACATTTATAAAAGATTAATCGAAACTGGCATTAGATGACTGTTCGTTTAAGCTTCGCGAAAAAAAAGGAGTTGAATGATTAAAATGTGTTATTAAAAACATTTTTAACTAAGAACTTGTTATTGAAATTCTTTCTTACAAAGATACATAATAACTTTTAGAGAAAAATAATGGTAACTTTTTTTATAATATTTTTGCAACTGGTTAAATACATTAATTTATTCTAATTTTGCTGTAGCACAATTTTTTCCTCGTATTTCTTTCTTATTTCTTAAAAGAAGAAACAAGTAAGTGGAAGAATTGATAATAAAAGATCGTGATTGCCTCTAAAACTAGTAATTGTTGAGAAATAGCTCGGTAACAAGTTCATTTCGCACTTCACAAGTGTTACAACCACATTGCTAACTTTGACCTTGAGGATATTCTGTGCTTCGATGTGTTAAGAATCTCGTTCTTTTGAGTGCGTTAGTGAGGACATCAAGGCTTTAGACTAGTCGTCATTGTAAAATAGTTGTTGCCTACATTATCTCTTATATAGTCCATTCATAATTATAAGAGTGTAAGTAAGTTGTAAGTTTTGTGAATCGAATGTTCCAGAATATTTTAACTTAATGTAATGGTAACTTTAAAGTGCAAGCCAAACGACTGCCTGCATTTTAAAGTTACCTTTTTTTAAAGATGGAATATGGAGCAGCTGTTCCGTTCTCTCCTTCGTGTTAAAGAAGGACAACGGTATTGCTGTCGGGTGTTTTATCGACTGTTTACGTAATGAAGGCTTGCGGGCTGAATGCCCAACGGCAATTAATGGTGAAACACCATACATTTGAATACTCCCTGTAATTTGGCCGTAAAGGTGTTAATATAGCCATAGGATGGTCCGATTGGGGTTTGTTTTGGTAAAAATGTGATTTGTATCTCGGCGTTCACTAACTTATGTAGGTATATCATTATTGGCTGTGTCTTGATCTCTGATTTAAGTGATTGTTGCAAGGTGTATGTGTTTCTGTACGATAATGTAATGCGTATGTTATTAGTGATTTATACTGACGCCAGGTCCGAGATGGAGTTGGCAGTGAGCATCGCGTGCTAAATAGTGACCCTTATAAAATATGAAGAAAACGATTATAGTCATCATCATGACCCTCAGTAACATAGAGTCGAAATTGCAAATGATAATAGTAATAATATGTATTAACTTTATCATTCCACCTCTTGAGCTATTGTAGAATTTACGTTCACTGCCGATTAACACATCTGTCTACCATAAACACTTACCGAAGGTAGACAAAGGCAGGAAGCTCTACTCAAATATGTAGAGTTTTCAGCAACATTTGACGGTGAATTTGGGCGTGCACTGAATACTGATCTTCAGCCGGCGCTGAAAAACTAAAACGTGTTCGGAATTCATAACTCCCATTGTCTGGTTTGCTGCAATTTAGGTGGAAAACGAAATACCAGCACAAATCTGTAGCGTTTTAGAGTCATTGTGCTTAGTATTTTGCACTGCTTTAGGTATACTTACTATGTACGTATTCATTTTGCATTTTAACCGAAAATATTGTATCTTATTCATGTTTTTATTCTCATGTTTTTATTCAATTATTGTTAATGGGAACAGAATTAAGCTCAAAAATTAAAAATCTCTTATGGAACTTGGAAACGCAGGTATGAATATGTTAAGCTATAGTTAAATTTTAAAATTCTCTTGTGCAATTAAACTCAATACAAGTGAAATTCTACGGCGTACAAATAAGTTGTAACGCGAACGTAACCACGGGGCGCGACTGGTTAAAAAGAAACTCGATCAATTCCAGTAGCTTATATCTCATATACGAAGAATATCCCGTTATGACTATTCACGACTGACAATGAGACGAGCGGTGACTAATGACTAATAAAATAATGACTAATGTACATAACGCAACGGCAAGCCAAAGTTCAGTGCCGCGTCTCAATCTCAGGGCAACAATTAGAGCCCCATTAACAAGACAGCCGGCCCGCCCCGCGGTTGGTTGCCGCTGACTTATGGCGCTACAACACACCGGCGTGAGATTAATGTTGACTATCATTCTAGTTTCCTTTGGGGAACGGATTAAAGCTCTTTTAACTGACGAAGGGGATTTTGCTTTTGTTTTTCCTTTTTTCACCAGCGACTATGTGTGGTGATCGAGTTTCTAACTATAGTTTCTAACTATAGATTTTTGAAAGTTTTCTATACCCTACCATATGTTTACCAGTGATTATTATAGTATTTGCCGTATTTTTGACGAGTTACTTTTATAGCACTTAATATACTTTTCAGTTGTGACTTCTATTTATCTACACATTATATTTTCAGAGCACTTAATATTCTAGACTACTAAACACTTTGTAATTAATATTTTTATAATGCATAATCATATTATGGTAGTATAATTTTAATGGGTTTTAATTAAATAATTAAAGATATCAACACATGTTTCATTAATGGTTTTTATATGTTAAGTGATAAGCCAAAGAGCGGATGTTGATATCATTTACTCCAATTAGTATTATTTAGTAAAGGCTGCGTCGCTTTTTATATCCATGACATGGGTCTTTTTCGCAACTTTTACAGGGCTGAAACTAATTCCACTAACATGCTTTAATATACATATATTACAGGATATCCGTATTTCAAGCTTATCCGTCTAACGGATGTTTTTACACCGCTTATAAGTCTCCAACGAGGTTTAAAAATTGCTCTTTGACAACAGCCGGCGACAAAAAAGTAAGATGTTTTTCAAAACATGGAAACTCTTGACAAAATTTGTCATTGTGACCTCTTACTCAATTGTTTTAAACAGTACTGATAAGATTGTACTGATGTCACCGTTAGATTACATTGGAGTAGCTCACTGTTCCGTTTAACCAGGAAATGTCCTGGTTTTTCTAGAGTCCTAGGTCATCCCCGAAGAGGTAGGTACATGAGTACATTCCCACGGTTCATCAGTTAAGTGTACGTCCCACTATGGAATAGGTGGTGAGCCTATTGCCATACACCGGGCACATGTCCAGACTCCGAGCCACGACTAGACAATCTAAGTTACAAAAATCTCGTAAAATTTTAATACATTGAAAAATCCTTTCGAGAACGATAAAACTATATTAGGTACATTTGGATGTTTTCTTTAAACGAATACGTGCACGAAGTATTTTATGTCCGTGCTGCTTTCGTCGGAACAAGATTCGCTAATGAAGATACTTGGGCGTTATCGCGTCGCCGATAAATACCGCGTCGCCGCCGGCCGCACACTCCCACACCACTTGCGGCTTACGAAACCGATATTGAGAGTTTCGTTTCAATGACTTATATTTATATGGAGAGATTTAACACTAAAGAATTAAAAGGTGACGGAAAATGGGGTTACGGCCTGTGTTATGAGTTGATCTTACGTCATATACAAGTACCTACGTTTGTTCTTCGGTAGTTCGTACTGTGGCTTTGATTTCTTCGAATGTTGTAGGTACGATTCTAATCTAGAATAAATTAAGTTTTAAAAAAGAATTTGGTGATGTATGCGAGATTTTGCTTTTTGTCTGTATGTAAAGGATGCCTTTACATACAGACAAAAAGCAAAATCGATCTACACATAAGTATCTAGTTAGTAATTGGTATCTATGTTTATTAACTAGAAAGTTCAGATGAACTTTCTAGTTTCTCCTTCATTTTTACTATATTAATTTACAGCTAAATACGACAATTTTAAATAGGTATTATTTGACTGCCTCGTTGGTCGTGTTGATTCCAAGTGCGACTGCCTGGGTCCTGCGTACAATTCCCGGGTCGGGCACTACAAAATTTTTCTAATTTTTTGGTAGTGGCTCGGAATCTGAATATGTGCCCGATGTATGGCAATTGGCTCACCACCTATTCCATGGGGGGACGCAAACGTAACTGGTGAAACGTGGGAGTATTCTACATTCCACTGGTTACCTCTTCGGGGATACAGGCGTGATGTTACATTTTTTTTATTATCGTTTTTTAACTCGTATTTACGTGAAACATTTATGCAAACTAAACCGACAGTTCAAAAAATGGAAGTAGAGCGCCCTGGTGGCTGGATAAGAAGACTATGAAGCTTAACGCGTTGAAATTTAGTGCTTTGCAGTAATTGTGCGTACTAAACAATTCTGGATTCGAAAATACATGCACTGTAACAATTGCTAGTATAAAAAGTCATACTGAGACTAAGTATTTGGTAGCTTGCTTAACAAATTGTGTTTAGTACTTACATACATATATCTTGTTCGAAACTGACAAAAAATATCGAACATGTAGGTGCCTTTACATAACTACGAGTATATATCAATGTGTATGTGCCCAATTAGTCGACGCTCGTCAGTTCGTTTCTCGAAACCGTATGCTCTATATAAGCGGACACTGACAGTTGCTCACCATACAAGGCGATACAGGTGAAATGCAACCAGGCCCCGCGAATGTCTTAGCTTTTTGTCGCGGGGACCATTTCGGTGAACTTTTTACGGGCGGCGGTACACCAGACACTTGTACGTATTTTTATGAGATATTTTACGAAACTGAAGGGGTTTTTTTCACATGTTTTATGACTGCTATCGGATTTAATAGCCGATGGGCGCGGTGAGGTTCTGTGTTCAGAGAATTTTTTTTTTCATCGCATGCTAAATGTCGAATGTATGTGAACGGCGTACTGTTCAAAATATTTTTTTAATATTTTCTTTCAATATTTTTTTATAAATTCAGTATGTATCCATAACACATTTATTAACTATCTTCAACTTTTAGGTACTTATTGTTAGTTCACCTTACAGGATTTCTGTTCTAAGGGGTTCTTAGCCGATTCACTGATCTATGTATATAATATATAATATAGCAAATATATTTCAAGATATTATTGCTCAGTGTACACGTAACTTGAAAAGTTATTAATCTCCCTTTTTCCAAACGTTGCAATTATTCTTATTTCTTATTGGCTCTCTCTAGCCGGGATAAGGAACGCACGTGAGCTATTCTGTAACTACAACTAATATTAATCACGCTAGTAGTTAATGTTGCCATTAGATCCGAAAGTATCCCACGCTGTCGGTGTCTTATTATTGTTAATGACGTCTCAAGCACGGTCGAAGCGAGTGAGTAATTATCTTAAATCACACTTCGTTAACAACGAATCTGGAGCGATTAACACTTGTCGGCTTTTTACCGACCAATCGCAATCGCTGGCGGCCATTCCGCCATTTCGCATAATTGTCGTAACGTAAGATGGCGGCGCGCAGGGTTGCCAGCACGCCTGTAGGATATTGAGAAATAACTGAAAAATGTAAATAAGAAGGAATGTATTCTTTAATTTTCGTTGATTATTATTGTTTCAGGAATAAATTGTATCAAAATGGATAAAGCAGTTCCAGCATCGGGTGTAGAATGTATTAGAAAAATCCTAATGTATGTAGAGATTTAAAAAGTTATATCTATCATAATATTAGACATAAAACATGTTTTTCAAGCCAACACGAGGTTCAAACGCTACTTTAGGAATAATCGCGCTGTAAATCATATTAAAGACTCTCGCTCTCATATTTTTCAGTGTTGCTTACGAAACAAAAGGTGTATGTTATTGAAATCAAAAAATCACTACGTGTTTTGCTCGTTTTTGCATCTGGCAATCCTGTTTAAGATGGCGGTATTAATTCACAGGTTTTTCTATGCGTTTTTGAGCCCGGAATTATGAGAATGCAACGGCGAGGTGAGTTGAAACTAATTAGTGATAACGATGTATATGACCACGTTTAAGCATCGCTCTCTTTGAGCGGCCTTGAAATAGAATACTTGTCATTAAGTTTAAAACGTGTATAAGTAGGTATACCTATAATGACAACCTACACGGTTTATACCGCGTTCCTTTGGAACTCTCGGGGTGTCGCGCGCTGAATGACATGTTAAGAGGGTTTAGTCATTGCGTCAGGATGATAATATAATTTGTTTTTCGTTCATTCTGTAATTTGTTAACTCGAACGCTGGTCGGAGGCTGTATATTCAATTCCCACCTAGGACATACTCGTATATATTCGTGTAATGAGCACTAGTTTTTGTTTTATGTTTGGGTGTGTTTGTTTTTCCTTGTACCCCGAGTTTTCAACAGTAAACTGAGTGTTTTTCGAAGAAGTGTAAACAATATAATTGTTTATATGATTTGAACATTTCTGCAGGTTGGGATAAGCCTAGTGGACAGATATGCGTCTAGAACTCCATATATTTATCTAATCAGGTTTTCCGTTACCATATTAAGGAAGTTCCGTAAATGCCATTTTCATTAACCCCCAATTATTAAATAGGTGTTATTAAATAAATTTTAAAAGAACTTGAAATAATTAAATAATAATTAGATTGCTTCATTCACAGATTATAATACATAGATATGCAAATAAACAATAAACTCCAGCTAAGAATTCATTGTGTGTAAATTTTTATAAGTAGCGTGTGTTAATTCTGGAATTTAAAATTCTTCTACAGTAAGGTAGAGTGTAATAAATAATGTTGATATCGAGATATAAAACGGTTTTTGTAGGTTTATTAATACTGAATTGCTTGTTTTCGTTCCTGCATTCAACGTAGTTGTTTCGTAAATAATTGTTATACATCTTTTGATGGACAGGTATTTAATTGCTCGTGTTAATCGATCTCTTTTTTGCTGCCCATCATTCTATGATTGTAGTGCAGGAAAACGTATAAGCCATAAAATGTATTTATGTTCTACGATAGTAAAATTGTTTACCATTTTTTTTCGTTTTATTGAAAGTACGTACATATTTATTCTTAGCTCGTACCGTCCATAAATATATGTATTACTAACATATATAACGAAATGCATTTAAAAGTTTTTGAAACAAAACCGGGAGCTGCGCGATTATGTCATTAGCGGATGGATAAATAGCGCAAGGATGTTTCAGTATGCGATGATACAGCGCAATGAGTGCGCGGCGCATAGCGGGGATAGCGAGCATAGCGGCTTTGCCGCGCCGACGCACCCGCGCCCGATGTTCGGCGTTGCGACGTTTTTGCGGTAATTGGCGAATCCTAAAGCAAATAACGCATTAAGCATACTTTTTAATATTTTACTATTATGATAATATGCCTATAGTAACGCTAAATCATCGGTGTTGACAGTATGTTTAAATAGCGACTTTGTAGTTTTTTTATTGCTTGTACCGTAGGATTTATGATATCGGATTTGCCGTTTTTATTTCTTATTTCTGTATGTCTAGAAGATCATGTTGCAGCGATCTTAGAATCAGCATTTGCGTCATCATATCGTAAATTAAGTTGAAAAATGCTAGAAGATAAGTTCTGATTCATACCGCGGAAGCTACGTATGTAGCTTCCATTCTGTTACATACATATACATATGTACCAAAAATAATCTGTATGTTAGTGTGCGTCAACGCTTTTTTCTATTTAGGTATATACCTATTTTCGTCGATATTCATATTCAATACTAGCGGTCGCCCGCGGCTCCGCCTGCGTGGATCATTCAAAGACCAAATATTATCTACATAAACTGTTCTTAGTGATGAAATAATTTATTTTGA
>DWDW01002020.1:0-10725 GCA_018245635.1 Mimoniades versicolor eupheme | reverse complement strand
CCGCTTGCAGGACTGTCAGCCAATAGTGTAGTTCTACATTCATCACTAAGTTCACGTAGAAATAGAACAAAGTTATGAAGATTATACAATAGTAGATACGGGCGTGCAAATAAGCTTGCGTCTAACGTAATTTTATGGTTACGCAATGCTGGCGCAACGGTGTTAATTCCGACGTGTCCGCCCGTTTAATCGATCGCCACAGCATCGTGTTACGTGCATTTTAACACCTAGCACGCTCCGGGGACCGTGTTCAATGCACGAATCCGCACGAAACGTTAAAGTTAATGTAGAATTTATATCTGACAGCTTTTCGAATAAATATTAAAACTATTTTCGCTTATTCGATTCGAACGTTCAATTCTGCCGACAGATCGGAATTCGATACTACGGATATTATTAAATTCCTTAAGAGACACAGTCCTTACTCGAAAACGATAAATATGACTGGAATGTTCAGTGACTGTAATTAGGGGGAGTGTAGGTTTATTAATATTATTTCGTCACGCCAGATTACTGTTACGGGGTGGGTAGAGCAAAGAGTGTCTAGCGTCTGTGTCTTTACAGACCTTACATACTAGGTACGTTCATTACCCTTTTCAAACACACACATCAGTTTCTCAGACTTAGAGAATGTATGTACTAAATTTTAATAATTGCGTTACATACCTAATACATAATGTACAAAATGAAATTACTAGCACCATGGCAACACGAGTAAGAATTAATGGTGTTGTGATATAAGACGAGTTTTTAACATTGTTCGCCGAGGGCTTCATCGCGAGCCAAGTGGTCAGAGGTGGCACCTGTGATGGATGGCGGTGTCCGTTTCACTCGCGCTGCGAATATTTCATTAAGTGAGCTTCGCAGAGCCGCGCCGTGCATCATAGGCTACGGCCGGGGAGGCACGTCGGCGCTCGGATCCACTCGGCTTACTACAGAAATTGATACGTACTGTGCCCAAATATCATACTTTATTACGGCTTTATTATATTACAGAAATACAAAGTAATGCACGTGATCATGAGACGTAAAGGAAAAACATAACATTACGCCCGTGGTTTCTGAACTGATAGGCAGAGGCGTGTAGTACACTACTAGGTTTCACCAGTTATGTTTACGTAATGCTATGAAATAAATGGTGAGCCCATTGCGGCAAACCGGGCACAATGGTTACTTATACTTATAAAAATATACAATCCAAAAAAACGTTCATAAAGACAACAAGATTACGACCGTGGTCCTATAATTTAAGCATAAAACGAAATCTAAGCACGAAAGTTTTTATTATATAACGTCCGGATATCTTTCGGCGCTGGTCGTGGAGAAAATTCATCCACTTCAACATTCCTAGAGGCCATAAAGAAATAAGTAACGTCTCGTGGAGGAGGTGTGCGACGAAGTTCGGTATGTGCGCTGGCTGACGTGAGGGGTGGTGGTGGGGGATGCACGTACAGAACTCCAACGGGCAAATCCGTGCGCGGCACTCGCCGGGAGTTTATTACCCTACTCATATTTACACAATTCGAGTGGGTGTTAGCGGTCTAGGCGCGGCTGCCGGCGACGACATATTCCCAACGGTCCGCGTTTCTCGAGCCGAAATTCTTCGCACGAGAAAATAGACCCTCGGGTTAGGTTTTATTCCATTCGCAACGTAGCGCCAGCGTACATTAAACAAGTAACAACTGTTTATACAAATCTTTTAACTTTGGAATGTTTAGTTAATTTCTTTCCGGTCTCTCAGTGTAAATAGCTGCTATAAAGAAAATCCTTTTAAGACACACTGCATAATAATTGTCGGGGTACATAGTGTATTTTTGTAGGTAGCTGACTGATTACACGGTTTCATAAATAGATAAGTTAACAGTATCTTTATAACAAAAAAACATAATATCACGCCTGTTATCCCCAAAGAGGTAAGCAGATTCATGTTAGAATATTCCCGTCTCACCAGCTACGTAAGTTTACGTCTCACTAAGAATTGATTTGTGGATAAGTTTATTATTGCACGTCGAAAATGAATTATATTATGGACTTCGAGCTACTTCTGAAAAATCTCAGAAACATCCAACAACCAACGCGCGTTTATAACCAGGACCTTCCTATCAACAGTCTTAATTGAAACCACTCGACCGACAACCGAAGCCGGCAAACTAACAAAAATTGTAAAAAGACCAGATATTTAAAATTATAATGAATACATTTTATTATACATATTATTAACTTGATGGTAAAATAAATGAACAAACGCTACCCGAGAACGGGAGCCCAACTTTCGTGATTAAGTATCTTATTTAAATGCAGTCTCCGAATGCGGACGTCTCAAACGCAAAAGGGAGCGCGCGGCGGCGCGGCCGCGGGAAACGGAAGACGGGTCGCTCCTCGCAAAAGGAAGGAGAAGGTATTTAAATTAGCGTCGCCGTTGAAAAAGTGCACTAACAACATTAGCGAATGGAACAATGGCTGAGCACACAAAGGAACGGAACACCCGGACACTAGCGTCTATAGCGTCTACGCGTTCGCAAATTGCGCGGCGGCGTGCTACGTGCACGTAGCTACGAGTCGTAGAGCGTCCGCCCGCGCCCGCATCGCGTACGACGGAACCAACTTAATACTAATGAACCGCTGAGAATCCTCAAGGAAAGCCCTGGCTGGATATCAAAGAAACGTTAACAGCGCTAATGGCACTTGAATGGCGATTCGCATGAATGCACCGCAGTATAGACAAAGCAATTACATATATATTTTTATATCGTGGGCGACGTTACACAATGGCCGATTCTAATGTATGTATATTCGTGTTTAGATTTTACTTCAAAACAATTTTGAGCTCAAGGAGAAGTCTTAGTGAATCAAGTAATTAAATAATAACGCAAAATTTTATCCCTTATGATATTATAAAATTTAAGCCAATTGAGACTGCTGCCTCCTCATTTTCCGCATTTTGTGAATGTAAATAAAAATCACGCGTAACGTTTCTTATGAAGTGCTTTTATGCATATAATTATATGTACGAGAATATACATATGTACATATTAACGCATATGAATCCATAAACGAAACTGAACAGCAACAACAGCAAGCCGGTGTGGTAACTAATGAATCAAATTTGTTTAAACTTACTAAAGTAGTGATAAAAGAATTAATCGAATTGTAACTAATTAATATTATATCGTCACGGCGTGTCATTTACCGGGGAAGGCAGATAGCACTGAAATCTCTATATTTATCATGTTTCTTATATGTATAATCATCACTCTCATCATACACGCACGTCCGTTCGAATTGTGAAATGTCAATCTATGTATAAACATCGAAAAATAAAGAATTTTCCCGCCATTGAATCACTGAAGGAACCATTCTTTAAAATGTAAAATTCAGGAACAAATTTAAAACGGATACTGTGGCTGAGGTATTCTGTTCGTAAATCGCCGTGTACCTCGACGATCTGTATTTTATGGGTGTTGATGATAACTTACGGCGCCATTTAATCCAGTTAAGAGTCGAGTTATTCCGCTGGAGCCGAGTCTGAAGATTTAGCTTCCTATAAATATATCCGTATAGAAGCAATTTGTATATTAAAGGAATATATTTATATTGAAATACAGCTGTCGTGGGAAGATTGCAGATTCGGAGAAAAAGGGGAATATTTAATTTGAGAAGAAAACAGTTAGGGCCGAATTAGATGATTCATTCCAGAAAAATGTTGTCTTATAAAGTAAGCTTGGTAAAGTAAAAATTACAGATATAGAATTACTAAACGAAGCAATGCAGGGATCAGAAAGAGTCAGAAGTGCCTTAGAATTAAACATTAAATATTACTCAGTTAGTGTAAGTATCGTAATGAAATAGAAATGGGATTGTGGGCGTGGCTTGTAGGAAGAGAAAAACAGATGACAGACGAGGCAGAGAAAAGTTAGAAATAAACGTTGTTGACGTATTGGCGAAGCTCTTAGTATGTACAGCGTACAGTTCGCCGCTGTTCGTAATTAATTGGAGGACCAGATGAATGGCAACATGCAAGCGTTATCGTGAGACGGCGAGGCCGCCCGCTGACGGATCCTTAGTTATTAAACAAACAGGACAATAGAGCGGACAACAAGTGTTCGTTAATTATAAATTTAATTAATATTTGTTCATTGTATATGGGCGAAAACATCTTAACATTGACTATGTACATACATACATACATATATATCTTCACTCCAGCTCCCTTGCGGGGTAGGCAGGTGCCCCACATTAACTATGTATGTATAACATTAAATTTCCTTTATCAAGGGATGTCTACGTCCAGCAGTGGGCTCACACGGACTGATGATGGTAGCAGTAACATGTAAGCAAATGAAGCGATTGTTGTTTATAAATAATTAAAAATTAAAAAATATTTTCAACCATTTGAAGACAACCAACTACATGAAAGTGCGCAAAGTAGGTACTACATAGATGAAAAGTCCAAGTGACTCAAGGTAATGTTATAGAAGTGTGTCACACGGCTGCCGGGGCTGCAGCGGGAAAGAAAGAAACGAAACAAAAAGGAAAAAGCCCAACCAATTCGTTGGGAGCGGTTCGGGATCCATTCGCCCATATGCCGGGAGAATCAAAGTTTTAAAAGGGGTTGCTTCAGCTCTCGTTTTTCTTTCCTAATTCTACACGATGTAGTAGCAAGTTAAATGAGCAACGTCGAAATAAACTACAAGTCTCATTGATCCAGCTTGCTTGCACAGAGCGATTGAGTTACGAAAGAGTGTATTCGAACACAAGTTCACACATAGAGACGCGAAGAGTAATCTTTTCAGAGCAATCTTAGAGTCGAGCGTTCTAATTTCAAACGATTGTTGGTTCACAGAGTTGTCGACAAATAACATGAACCTATATGAACAAACATTGAACTCCCAAAGATATAGAATACATTTGAAGCACCCATATTTGCACTGAAAGTAATTGTGGCGATTGAAATCTGTGTAGAGCGACGTCGCGTGAACTGAAGTGCTGGTTACGCTTCTTCAACTTAGGAATCAATTTCTAACTCGCCGCCGTTCCCCGCAGGCCCCAACTGAATTAGATCGCATTAATGGCGGACTTGGCTATCGCAACTTGGCTTACTCACTCGCCATTTTGTTACTATTGAGCTTTATTGAAGTTTACGGTAATGGATATACATTACATTAGCCTTTAATAGGATATTCATTGATTCCTTGTTAAACTTAAGTTTGCGACTTATTTTATGTACACTCAAATAACATGTAAAAAAGACTCAGTTTTCCGAATGCCATTGATAAATTTCTTAGATATTTGTGACAAAATGATGTAATAATTAATGAGGTACATTTGATTACTGTATTGAAGTGAAAACGAAATGTCACAATCAAAAAGTATAACTGAAAAGAACGTAGTTAGTACATTTCAGTGGCTTCAAATGTTATTATTTTTTTTAAACGAGATATATACATAAACGAATTAACATTGAAATGTTCAATTCACAAAATTGTTCATTTGATTCCAACAGTCCCTTTAGTTTGATTTATTCCGTGCTGAACTAGTCGTACTCAGTGGGAGTCAATTTCCAACCCGAATCCATTCCCCGCCGATTGCTTCCAAGTTAATGGTAGACTTTGCTATCGCAAGCTAGGACCATTTGCTAACCGCCTTGTTAGGCTATTGGTTTATTCAACGGTTGATAACATTCTAACAGCTTTGATATATTCATTTCAGTTCGATGTGTGCTTTGTAAACTTCATATAGGGCAATGCTTTTATGGATTAAAACAAAATATTATATGAGGATAATTTATAACCTCCATAATATATCTGTAAGAAAAAAGTTTTTACAATCCATTGAACAATAAAGCTGTTACGCTTGAAAAATCGTATTTCGTTTACCATATATGTACGTATAATATACCTATATGTATGTACATATACGTTTTATCAAGGGTGCTAAAAAATATTTACATACATTTAGGTATAAACTATAAATAAAATAATGCTGTTACTGTAAATAAGAACTTATTAAACCTCTTTTTACATGTGTATATTTCGCGTATGGTGTTGTGTGGATTTGGGTCTTGTCTCATTTTATATACAGAGGAAAGCTGAAATCTAAATTTATAAGAAATAATTTTTAATTCAACAAAAATAAAACATTCATTATTTACATTCATTATCGATCTCAAACACGTCGTGTTACAGTAGCACCGAATATTTATAGAGGTTATACATAGATACTCTTCGACATAATAATCTCAGTTGAGTTCAAACTTAAAAATTGAATACGTTACGGTGGAATTAAACGCGGCTCGGTCACCGGTACACGTCAGCCTACAAGATCTACGGGCAGTGTGTTGTTTACTTGTTTACATCTATTCCCTCGTATCGGTATTTGTGGACGGGCGAATCGCCTTGCAGCGTTGCGGATCTACGTGTTTACTTTAGCGTCCGCCCGTGTCGGCTGGAGATATGTGCGCTGCTCAATTTCATCTCAGTCGGGCGGCAGGTTGGCCAACATCAGCTAGTTGCGACAAGCCGTGCGACAAGATATTGCCGTCCATCGTTCACTGACAAACATTCGCTGCGCAGTCTCAGGAGTTCGGCTCACAAAGTTACTTGACACGAACAAGTCACTCTGACAGAACACAGATGCTTTAATTAGATGTTTATGTTTGAATGTGGTACTGTTATGTGTTCGTTTAAATTAAACAACAACTGTGTGTTTTGTAATAGTCGAGAACAAATAAGACAAGAATTATTATTATTATAATGTCTTATCTCTCTTATCGTCTCGCCAAGTCCCTTAATAAGTGGGCAGAACCACCGATATATTCTAACTCGTTACACAATAAGATATATGCTTTTAAAAGACAATTTAAGATTAAGAAATCTATTTGAAAGCATTGGTTAGATGTTGTGAAGGCACGATTGAATTCGAATTGAGTGTTGCAAATAACAAATATTGGTCGTTTTCCGCGCAAGATAACATCATATATGTACGTACTCGTAACTAGCAAGAGAAAATTGGTGGGTAGTTGGCAGAATGCGGTTCAGAAATGAATTGGTCGCGGCCTAAACGTTTTCTTTTCAGTGGCACGTGAACTGGCTTCATAAGCAGCCTTTCTATCATGTAAGTAGTCAGGTCATATGAATGTAATTTTTTAGATACAATTCAAATGCGAATGTTTCTTAAATTGCAAGTGGCAAGTGAGCTTTCAGTATCTGCTTAGCGAGAGAACATCAGCATACATTTATATATAGAATACTCCGTTGGTCTAGTGGCTGCAAGCGCGACTGCAGAGAACGAGATCCCGGCTTCAATCTCCTACTCGAAACAAGTGCTATTGGGTTTTACTGATTGGAATTTCTTAATAATAACTCGGAGTTCGAATTTAGGTACGTGCCGTGAAAGGAATAACGTGGGAATACTACACTCCTCTGCCTACCCCTTCGGAGAAATACAGGCGTGATACTGCGTTATGTTTCTGATAGCGAACTCACGGTGTACACTGAGCGAGCGAATATCACATACATTTACATATATTCAGACATAAAACTAACAATTCTTTGCTGCGTCCGTTCTCTCTCCACGAATTGTCTATTCCTCGGTGAAATATTTTTTGTTCACCTTTCTTATTGTTCTTGATCCAGTGTGGAACCCTTATAATTACGTCATGTCCGACCTTCGTAATCTGTCTGACTCACGACTTCTTCAATTATTTACCGTATAACGAAAATTTGTATTTACGCGAGTATTCTTTTAAGAATGTAAATTTCAATGAAAAAAATTTCGCTAATTAAGTTTCCGTTATTTGTTTGAATTGAGGATGATTGTTTTGTGCCGGTACGAAAATTTTGTATAGGACTTCGTTAAAAATCCTTCTAGTGATAGTGTGGTTATTTCAGGGGTCTAAGTTCTTAATGTACGCGGATGATTTGAAGTTTTACCGAACTGTGAACTCATCGGAGGATGCATTATATCTTCAAAAGGATTTAGATAATTTATTATTATGGTGCAGCGCGAATGGAATGACTTTAAATTGTAGTAAATGCTGTGTAGTTCGATTCAGTAGAAAAAAACACAAACCAGCCAGACTTTATCATATTAATCAGGTAGCGTTAAACGAGATGAACCAATCTCGCGACCTAGGAGTAATTCTAGACAGCAAGTTGCGTTTTAATTTACATATTGACGATATCACGAATAGAGCTTTTAGAATGTTAGGGTTTATCCTCCGTCATTGTAAAGATTTTAAGAACCCCAGTACCAGGGTTATAATTTATAACTGCCTGGTCCGCAGTATCCTCGAATATTGCAGCAATGTATGGAACCCACATTACGATATTTATATAAAGCGTTTGGAGAGCGTACAAAAGCGGTTTCTATGGCACTTGTCCTACAGCTGTAACTTGGCCAAAAAACTTCCAAGATATAGCGATCGCTTACAATATTTTCGCCTCAATTCACTTCGACATCGTAGGGAGGTGTTTGATGTCATGTTTTTGTATAAACTTATTAATGGTAACCTGGACACAACCGATCTTTTGTCTAAAGTTAAGCTTAATATTCCGAGAAAAGTACAAAGATATAAGAAACCCCCTTTTATAACTAACGAAGCAAGATCAAATCTGGGCCGAAACTGTCCATTGAACCGATCAATAAGGAGTTATAATTTAATACATAACGTAATGTTGTCTGACGATAATGGTGATACGTCTACCAACCACAGCAGCGCTGGTGATAGTTCCGAAAGCCCCAAGATACTACAAATAGATATCTTCTCAAACTCCTTAATGTGGTTCAAGAAATTGGCCAGACAGATTATAGAAAAGTAGGTTCATTATGCAGACAATTAAAATTAGAACATGTTTTAAATTAGTTATGTTAATTATGTTTAATTGTTTTTAAATTGTATTTTTAATTAAATTATTGAATGTGTATTTTTTTTTTATATTATGACTTGTGATGAATTTTAATCTGTAGTATAATTTTAATTTAATGCAAATTTTGATTTGATTTGAATTTTAGATTTAAATTTTGATTTGGATATTTATTATAATTGATATTTATTATTATTGAATGAATTATAACTGAATGAATTATTTATTATTATAATTGATTATTCATGTTGTGGTTTGCACCTGTAAATGAGGTGACACTCGGCTATTATATTTTATGTCCATTGTCTGTTTTTATACATGTAATAGTGTTGACTCTGTTGGTGCAACTGTAATAAATAAATAAAATAAATAAATAAATAAATATATGCCAGTCGGTGTCCTCTGCCTACGTCGTTCCAGGACCTGGTGAGACAGTATGTCAAACTTAAAATAAAACATAAAAATAAACGTGTGTTATGTGTAGCTTTTATACAGAATAAAGATATTGTTTACCATTTGTTCGGAGCAGAAGCCCTTTATTGAACAAGGTCGACTGGGACATGAAACGAATGATTGAATGTTACTCTTCTGTACGTAAGTCTAATTCTAATCATAGATCAATCAAGTCGAGATCGCTCTTGGGCTTTATTCGGCCCCGTTCTATCTAGTAATAAAAGCGTCATCAATAAATTGTAGTTCAATTTTTGTTACAATAGAGTATTATGAAATGTTTGTAAGTGAAATTTGTTTTAAGAAACTAGAAGCAAAAACGTTAATATGAAAAAGAGTTAATTTCCAACGAACTTTTTACATATTTCGAAGGTGCTCAATATAAATTGTTATGATAATGCGTTTCTTGATATACATATTATGTTTTTATTACATTGTAACGTTTTGATCGCGAATAACAATTTGATTATTTTGAGAACGTACATACATACATATGTATAACGCGATTGTATTAAAAAATGGTCAGAAATAATATTGCACGAAGTTCATGCTCGTATTGATGAATTTGGGAAAGAATTTGTTTTTCTCCAGAAATATTGGGTATGCATATTAAACGTAGAGTGTTTATTTTGAATGTATTTAAATACATAATATGAATGTATAGGTACTGGATTGTGAAAGAATCGTGTATTTTACCAGTAGGTATATAATTTCGACAACACGTTCAACCGTTTTTGATGTTATTCAATAATTAGGTAATTATTAGTTATTTTTTAATAACGTATTCAAACACATAATTCGACTATAATATAATGTAGGAATTTTTTTGTGAATATCTAAGATTTAAAATGTATAATCTAACTTCAGTGTTAGCTCTTGATTGTTTTAAAAACAATTGGAATGTATCATTTTTACAATATATATACAGGGTGGATATCTTCCAACGACAATAAATGAAAACACAAGTACTGCTCCTTCCTTGGAACATCTTGCAATAATTAAAAAACTCTTAACATCGAATTTGAAAAAGTTATTTTTTCAAACAAACTTAATAATAAATAATGGAGTAAAAAATAGAACGCCATTCGTAAACATCAGTTCACTCATCTTTGACAAGAGTGGCAACAGCGCATTATCGTATTAGTAAAAAAAATTAAAAACAATAATAATGGCGGCAAAATGCATTCTTAACCCGAACGGACTATAGTGATGTACCATCACGTAATAGGTTTATATCGATATTGTTTTTCCACGCAACAAAATAATAGTAATATTAATTAAATAAGGTTTATTATAAGTAAAATGAAAATGAATCACATTTATTCAGTTTAGGCTATTGTGGTACTAGCACACTAAAATAAGTACACTAAAATTAATATTGTTCATAGACAGACAAGTAAATATTTAAATA
>DWDW01002019.1:0-10727 GCA_018245635.1 Mimoniades versicolor eupheme | reverse complement strand
ACTCTAGAGACAAGCAATTTGGTATACAAAATAACATTACTATAAAAACTGCTGTAAAATAGTAGTTTATATGAAATAGAGAAACAATCCAATTACCAAATTTTCATTAGTCAGGTTTTTATATTTATTTGATATTTATACCATAATAAGTTTATACAGATAAACAAACGCATACATAAAATAATAGATTACGTCCATACAAATACATTCATGTGCTACAATTAATGTTTTTCTTAAACGTATCCATTGTACAGATACATTATGTTTAATATTCATTGTGCATTAACACGCGGACAATAATGAAACGAATCATCATACTTAACGATAATTAATTGATTAATTGTATACATACTACGGTAATCTTAGCTTGTCATAACGAAATGTCAATGATGATGGAACGAATCCACATCATATCTTTCGGCCATTTCACCTTGACATTTGCTGTCATGACATAAAATAAACTTAATTTGTGTCGACGCGACATGACTATTGTATCGGAACACGTGTTCTACTACGACAGGGCGAGATGAGAAAACAATATCGCATTGTAAGATTTTCAATATTACATATTGTGTTGAAAAAATATGCAAAGACAAGATGAGTTAAAAAAATATTCAAAGACAAGTGTAGTTACCTAACTACACTGCATCATCGCTAAAATGTAACGACAAAAACGTATTGATGTAACAAAATAAATGTTACCCAATCGAATACGATATTTTAAATATTTGAACATAAAACACTCCAACTATAGCTAAAAACGGCAAATCATGCTTCACATTTTAAATTGGCAAGAAAAACTTTAATTTGTTATGTGATCTCTGTTTAAACCATTACTTTGTGATGTAACCTTTCCTGGTTATTAGTAGTTTTCAATATTTCACATTACTTTTAAGATCGCTTGTAGCATTACTTTATCAATGAAACAAGCATTGAAGGTTATGTAAATGCCGTAGTTCTTGGTAGTGTCATCAGTTCCAACCTGTCATACCAGTTATACTGTCAATGGTGTAAACCGGTTATACAATGATTTAAATATAATTATTTAAACATATTACAACCAATTAAATTAGCATCGGTATTGTTTTTACTGATCAGAATAAGGCTTCTGTCCTACTCAGTCAGTGTGTTCTAGTTAATAAACATTCATTGTTAAGAGTTTATTGTAACCTTTTTAAATATTTTGATTCATGCCAAGAGAATGTAATTGGTAGTGTAGTTTAAAATATACATTTTGTAGTAACATATTTTTCGATAAATGGAATACTACAAGGTACGAGTACCTCACCTTGGCCGTATCTCGTTTAATAATTTTACAAATAACATCACACATATCATGCACCGTTTGCAATGTTGTTTTTTCGTAGATAATTTAAAAATATTGAGTTGTATGGCTAATAATAGCTAAAGTAGTTTTTCTTCTCATTATTTACTTCGATGCTTTTCATAATATAACTCTATGTAGCTTAAAAAATAACTATTTAGGTATAATCGGTCGTCTACATACCGTGATACAAGCTTTTTTGATACTTACGCAGATGTACTAAGATATTCTTATTATTGTATTTACGTAAACGATTTATAGCTGTACTCTTACGCTTTTATAATTAAAACGGTCATTGCAGTCGAATGAATGTCATTATCAATTTGGTTCAGCTGTGACTGGCACTGCACGGCAATATACACAGGGTTATCGTAATATTCAATTAAAATTTGGTTGTTTAGAGTTTTTATAGCAGTTTTTAAATTATATCATGATTAAGCAATTAACCTTATGTAATTTATAAACAGTATTTTCTTAGCATATATTTTTATTCGTCGTTGTTTGTCATACTCCGTTTCAGATTATCTGCAACATGAAGTTATTTCAAATAACCTTTATTAAGCAAATTATATTTTTAGTATTTTAAGAAACCATAGTTATGGAGGAGACTGGAAACTCTTCAGTTTCTATTTTTGGACATGTCTAGTAATAGAAAAGTTTCCAGTTGATAAATTTTCATGTGTTTTATTTTTACCAAGTAGACAAATCGTGAATTGTTTGAATATCGTGAATCGTGAATAGGCAAAGTTTCTATAGATCTTAATGTTGATTTGATTCAGTGCATTGCTTAACGAAAACTTTTCAACACTGCTATTTGAGCTTGAACAGAATTACAAAGCGTTATGAAATAACTCCATAGGTACATAATCCTCGGCAATAAATTTTGTACTAAAATTATCTAAGATTTATGGCATAATGACTTTTACGCTGTGTGTGACAAAGCACAAAACATTTGTACTAAAGCACGCTGTGTTATTGATATTTTATTGCTACATGAATACAGGCGTTTCATTATCATCAATTGACAGAGGATTTTCAACGATTCTCCTCACATTTATTTTACTCTCACCAATAGATCTGTTTAATTACAGTTTAGCACAGTTTATTTTTCTTCCAGCTGCACAGGAAATTCATTTCCTACTCTGAAGTAGCCAGGCATGGCCTAGAGAAAGTGTCCAGTCAACTTTACCTATTAGTCTTTCCAACGGAAACGAGTGACTATTTTGCTCATATCGAAACTTTCTTACACTTTCAATGTTCGTTGCCACCGTTTTGTGCTATGGTGCTTCGTGGTTTATTAAGTGAATAAATTACATGGTTGCGAAGTAGCTCGCCGTAAACAGCCAGTAATTGAGTTTATGAGCACGTTTCCGAGATAGAAAGTATTGGATGCTGGTAACTCGCGTTCGCTTCTAGGGCACGGAGCGGCCTTTGAAGCGGTGGGAGATCACCAACGATCCGCGCAGCTTCGTAATGCTGTGCGTTGAAAATTTGTAACAATCGCTTCCGTTTTCCAGAATTTCGAACTCATACTAAGCGGCTGCTCGCGTTATCTTTCGATACTTTGCACATCTTTGGATACTTTGCACAGCTTTGGATACTTTGTCAAGTATCGTTAAACCCATTCTATGCAGTTATCCAAGGATAACTCAAGATTTATTCGCTAAACTGTATCATGTTCTGCCAAGATGATTGATTTTGTTCGTAATAAATATTGTAGTTGTGCTTTTGTTGAAGATGAGAGGGACAAAAGAAGCTATTATATGTAGTTTTGATGCGGTTGTAGATCTTAAACTATATATACATGTATGAGTAAATTTAATCAACATTCATACATTTGTTACATACACGACACCATAAACTGAATTCAACAGATGTACAGGATAAAGTACGAAATTAATTTACGGCCATAGATGTACGTCAGTTCATAAACTTTTGTAGTCAAAGGTTTAAGCAATATTAATTATATCTTGGGAAAACTGACACGACGACCTTACCCCAATTAGGCAGAGACTCTGCCACGGTAACCAGACCGGTAAGTTTATACATATACGTATACGTATCTAGATCTTATACGTATCTAGATACATATACGTATCTAGATCTTATATTATAAATGTACATACATGTTTATTACAAGCCAACTTGAGTTTCCATAATAATGATTGAATAACAATATCAATACGCGCAGATACTTTTTAGTCGAGCAAAAAATGCGGTGTGAAGTGCGATCGTTCGAAGTATCCACAATTTGAATCAAGTTGAATAATGCATGGTGTCATGTGATTTTGAAATACTGCGTCTGATAAAAATAAACTGCCGTATCCGTGATCGCAGAGCATGACGGGGAAACGCTGTAACCTATAATTGAATAAAAGTATAGACAGAGCGCACTGAAATATGATGCCGGAAGTAGCGAGGACAGTTGTAACTAATACCGTTAGCTAAAACATAAACTGGCTAGGGGATATTGAAGAGGTGGGCAGAGGAGTGCAGTACACTCCCACATTTCACCAGTTACTTTTACGTCCCACTATGGAATAGGTAGTGACTATATTTCCATTCACCGGGCACATTTCCAGAATCAGAGCGATTACTAGAAAATCTAAACTAGAAAAATCCAATAGTGCCCGCCACGGGATTTGAATCCAGGATCTACCGATCGGCAGGCGGGCAGGCAGTCTATGACATAGCAAGACTGTGATTAGTTTCGGAGTAGTTGTAGAGTAACGTAGAGTAAAGTATATCGTAGAGAATGGTAGAAAGAGCCTGGGACATACCTTAGTCCTTTAAATAATTGCACTGTTACATTGAATTTGTCTTCGTAATTTTTGATATTACCGCAATAAAATGTAAGAAAACAAATGCATAGGTAATAACATAAACTATTTTACACACAAGGACAAAAATGCGAGGAACGGGCGAGTTGATAGAACATAAAACATACTATCAAATCATTATCGGTACAGTTAGGAAGAAAGTGCAAGTATTAAGTACAGTTGAGTACAATGCACGGGCAATGTCGCTCAGTAGCGTGACGGCCACTTGAACCAGCAGCGCCACTGTTCACGATGACGACACGATATCATACATTTAGGTACATTTTTAGCAAACTGATTGTAATTTCTCCACTCTCGTTTAGTATAGCGTTCTATTTACTAGTTTAACTACAGCGTGTTATAGAATTTTGAAATATGACATCTTAAATCTATTACTCACTCACGCAGAAAAATGCTCGCACACAAACAAACACAGATTATAAATACACTTGCGTGATTACATTACTTTAATGTTTCACCACGAATTTGTTCACTTTCTGTGTTTCCAGACACATGTAACTGAGGACTCTTAAAGGCCAGGCTTAATAAGCTTATCCTAAGCAGGCGTGTTCTATTTAAGAACGCATTTCCGCTTTCCACCAGATCGGAGCCGAAACCTAGCTTACTATGTTATATAAAAAGGTGTAAAGTTGTATGGAAATAGGCTTCATTCAATTCATGGTGGGACGGAAACGTAACTGGTGAAGCGTGGAAACGGGCTGCACTTATCTGTCTAACTCTTCGAGAATACAGGCGTGACGTTACGTTTGTAAAGTGGTGTACGATAAAAGGTCGTCGAAGGTAAAAGGAGCTCTTTATTCACAATATGACGGATGCAAGGGGAAACTGTTAGCACCATGACAATTATTTATTTGCTTTGTATAATGCGTTCCGACTTCTGGTGTGTGAATTAGAGAACACATTGTTAAGTGAAAATGTAAAAGACAACTTTTACTTTAAACTTTATTTACAGTTTAAAGTATGAATTGAATAATTTAAAATGAACGGTCTAAATAAATTTTAGATGTACATACATAGGTACTGATTTAAGTCTGCGAACCCGCACTTGGCCAGTGCTGCTGATTCTTGCTCTCTGCCTACCCTACGAGAGGCTCGGCGTGACGAAATAATACTAATATTAACAACAGCATTATAATCTTGTGTATGCACTAACATGTCATACACATGACATTATGATAATTTCTGTATAGTTAATAAGCTGATGTATGGTTTTATAATGAGCGGATAGAACGCAGGAAGCTTTAATGTGTGTCAAGAATATTAACTCATAGCCTCTCGGTATTAAGTCACCTATCGACAATCTGAGCCCTTTGACGCGGGCACGCCACTTCCTCGCGTCGACAAGGGACTCGCCAGCAATCATTGAACTTAGAAACGGTCTTCAATAGCCATACTGTATGTTATAACTGCGATAGAACCGCCCTCTGTCTAGCTATGACGTACTACTATTAAAAGGGCTGATTCAAATATGATGAAATTTGATATTAGGCTTAAATTGAATTAAGGGACATTATGAAGGCTGTTTAGAATTGTATTAAAAAAACGAATACTACTAAAAAACTACTACCTACTACTAAAAAACTACTACTAAAAAACAAACTGTAAAATTTTGTTGACTTTTGTAAGTTTTTATCGGAAAAGAACGCCCTTTACACTTATTTTTATACATATATAGGTACATGTCATCTTCTATACATGTGATGATATTTAAGTTAATTTTCCCTGTGTCGCGTTTTGGGACATCTCCGATTTGATCGACCATTTATAGGTCTTTCGTTAAATTCCTATTTTAGAACACTTCCAAGCCGTGTTCTGTTCCTCCAATCGATCAGGACCACATTTTATACATTTATGATGTACGTCAATATTGAGAGGATTTTTTTAAGTAGGTAGGTACAAGAATTCATTTATTTTGAAAAATAATACTCGTAACATACAGGAAGTGATTATTAAAGACGCCTCAGTTGATGCGATTGAAAAGAGAATGTGTATGGTGTTTTTTTTTCACATAGACATACACGTAATGCTCTCAATTATATAATTACGCCAGGTCCCTCACGGGGTAGGCAAACAGCAGCGAGTGTGAAATATTTCCAAACTTACACTCATTTCATACACGGACGTCTTGGTCTTCTTCGGAATCTCTTATCTCAGCAATACCCCGTGATAGACTAAAGTGCTTCCATCTAGGCGAAAGTGTTGTCAACTAGGCGGCGGTCATGTTGTTAAGTAGGAATATTGTGTTACTACTCACATAAAAGAACACTTTAGTGTTTAGGTAGCTCTATTAAAACTAAGGACTACGTGATGAGGGACTTCATTTACGTCCACGTTTTCGTATAGTTGACATTTATATGTGTATGTAGTTTTCCAACTTGAAATTCCTAGTCGTAGTTCGGAGTCTCGATTTCTGCACGATGTAATGATATATGCTCACCCTCCATTTCATAAGGCGTATAGCATGATAGGTCAAAGAGGTTACTTCACTGCATAACCCTTGTGGGGAATAAAGGAGTGATGTTAGGTTACGTTAAAATGTTACTCCATATAATCGCGGTATCGAAGATTAGCGACAGTTACGCAAGCATTGTGAAAGTGGTCAGCCAATGCCCTTGGCAGATCCGGTTTCCGTACAAATTCAGAACATAAACATAAACTAGTAGGCGTTTAACTGCTTGCATTGTATGTATCATTGTTATGTCTCGTGTTTATTTGCTAACAATTTATTGTTACAAATTACATGAGAAAAACGAGTAAGCCAGTTGCGAATTAAAAGAAAAGGTAACAATTTTTGTATCTGCAATATTATTCGCATTTGTTTTAATTCCTATATCTTTATATTGTTATATTCCACACGGCTATACACGGATACGGACGGACGCTATGAGTTGTTAAATATTCTTGCCTAATTTGACTGATCTTAATATGAGTTCCGTACACGACTGTATAATTTGTCGATCACCTGATATAAAAAGTACAGTCGATAACAAAAGACCTTAAATCGTTAAAAAACTAATATATTTTATGATAGTAAAAAATGCGGTCTTAATATTTCGCTCGTTTAAGCACATCGATTCAGAAAAACAATTCACAAGGTCAATACGTGGTTTGGACACCTGCTCCATACGCGGTGTCATGGCCAACGTTTTAAACTAACCGAATTCCAAAACTTAATGTAAAAATCAACTCAGTCACCGGAAAGAACATTCTAGTAGGAATTTCAACGATATATAACGCTTTTAGCTGTACTTAGAAAAATTTTGCCATTTACTTGATAATTGTTTTAACGCTAATCGTATACTAAACGGTTACATAATGTTTTAAACTCTAAAGTAATTACTTACAGTGGTGCATTTTATGTGTTTTTTTAGCTTTTCGTTGTTACAATTATTATGTAGCTAGCTAACACGCTCAAGGCTGAGTAAGGGTGCCAGACTAACTTGTAGCCGACTTATGCCTACTTACATTTTATTATCTATTTATAAAACATTTACATTATAGAGCAATTTATACTATTTTTATATTATACTGGATTTTTCTAATTTAGATTTGTAGTAGTGGCTCGGAATCTGGCAATGTGCCCGATGCATGGCAGAAGGCTCACTACATATTTCATAGTGGGACGTAAACTTAACTGGTGAATCGTGGGAGTGTAATACATTCCTCTGCTTACCTCTTCAGGGGTCCTAGGCGCGATATTACGTTTATATTATGTTTATTAGAAGCCTATCCTTATTGGTATATTTCTTGCGATAATTGTATGTAATTCAACCTTTTGCTATATGTAGTATTAAAACGTGAAATGAAATTCGAATATAGTGAGCGTGAAGGTCAGATCTCTCATAAATTCATGTTCGAAAGCTCCCTGTGGATGCACATTGATGCTATTTATGGACAAGCTTTTGCTATGTGATTCTGATCGAATATGTATTCCCCGAAGAGGTAGGCGGAGGGGCATATTACACTGGGCCTTTCCCATAAACCATGCACAAATCCAGCCTTCGAGCTACCACTACAATGTTCAAATTGGAAAAACCCAATCGTAGCCGACCCGGGCATCGAACCTAGGACCTCTCACTCAAAAGTCGTGCTTGCAACCGCTAGACTAACAATATAGGTACAAGTCTTATACAAACATATATACATGTGTATATTTTTGAAAGAAGAGAATAGCAAACGAGCTTGCAGTACTCACGAGTTTCCAATGTTTCTGTTGCTCTCGACCCCGACCAGGACTATCAGTTTTATTTATTTCAGCTAGTATAAATTAACTACTTAAATCAGACCTATTCATAGGTTGCCTTTAGTTAAGTCAGTTTCTGTCTATCTCTTCGGGCATTACAGGCGTGATATTAGGGTTTTTTTTAGTCAAATTTATCAATAAAACTATTAGTCAGTTTTGACTTATTAAACTGATAACTATTTTGATTATATGTAGACGCGGCGGTACTCATACGTGTTTGGGAGTCAGTAAGCCGAAATAAAGGATACATAAATATATCGTGGTGTTGCGTGCTGCAACATGTTCATGAATACAAGGAAATGAGATATTAAATATATATTTTGTAACGCTTCACGCGAATCAGATGAATTATTATATCAAATTCATTTTACGCCGTGTGTTTAACATCGTCCATATATTTTTAGAAAACGTCCAGCAGCTACAGAAGTTTGTCGCCCCGAAATTATATTTCGTTCCGTGACAAATGTTTTTTGTGCGTGCCTGTACAGATAAATATATTGCAAGCGATGGTATTGTATTTTATTTTGTAACAAATTCGAAACAAATTCGTTCGTGACTGTCCAGTGCACTCTGTAAATAAACGACTGTAGTTTTCT
Source organism: Mimoniades versicolor eupheme (assembly GCA_018245635.1). Classification (NCBI taxonomy): domain Eukaryota; kingdom Metazoa; phylum Arthropoda; class Insecta; order Lepidoptera; family Hesperiidae; genus Mimoniades; species Mimoniades versicolor. The sequence continues at coordinate 1,724 of DWDW01002019.1, read as the reverse complement.
AATATGAAATATTCTTTTTACTATACTTTAAACATAGGTATCTATGCAATCCTGTTATTTCGCAAAAAACTATATGCATTACGTTCATATTTTATATGTATAGTTCAAAAAAAATACAGCAACATCACGCCTGTAATCCCCGAAGAGGTAGGCAGAGGAATGAAGAACACTCCCACGTTCCACCAGTTACTTTTAAGCCCCACGATGGAACAGATGGTGAGCCTATTGCCAATATATAGTTTTAATCGTGATTATGCACACAGGGGATTTAAATAGCTTTCAAGTTGACGCTTGGGTAAAAGAGAGATGTAATGGACGAAATAACTTGGACATATACTTTTGTCAGATGAATGTGAAAAAAGTACGCCAGGTCTGTAAGGACAAGAAAATTAGCACTCAGCGCTCTCTGCCAACTCCGTATGGAAGTCGGCGTAATGATAACGAATAACATTTACCTACCCTAGTACGCTCGCGCTAAGTGAAGTGTTTAATTCAAGCATAAGTCCAGCTCTTAAACTATGATGCGTGTAATACAACATGCAAGTTTTAAACAAATTGAACATACATTTGCATAGAATCTAAATCACGCGCGAACGACCTTGATCGAACCCACGACAAAGTCTGGTGAGAAATATTGAAACGATTTTAGTTTCGACACTTTTGTCGACTTTGTGTCTTTACACGACTTCTAGAATATTCACAGTTAATTCAAAAGCTAGCTGTACAACTAGCAACCGCTTTTTGTACAACAACTGGTTATTCGCCTTATACGTATTAACAGCTCTCAGTGTATGTATTGGGAATGTATTTATCACTCGAATATTGTATCGTCGCCTTACCTCAACGAACCTCACTCTTTACCTTGAAAATCTTTGATTGTGTCGGTGTATGATTTGATTTGAAACTATACGCCACCCTAAGGTGCTCTTACGAAGGTTATTTTAATGGGTTAAATTTTTCATTTCTTCATTCATATATACATGTGTACATACTCGTACGCACGTCGGCTAATGACATTCTACTAGAGAACTACGTGGAGAGTGGAACTACTAGAGAATATGTGGAGGTGACCAGGCATTGGCAAACACGTATCATATTTCTACTTATTTTAAAAAATAACAAACGTGTTTGACCGTTGCCATATTAAAATTGTTAATAATACAAAATATTCGTAAGAATATCAATTTAGCAGCTTCAGTTTGAAATTACCATGTTAATTAAATAAGATTTCTCTAAAGAACTTTCCTTTAAGATCTCACAGATTATACATACAACGACCACATAATATACATACGTGGGGTCCGATAGAAGCATGCAAATGTCAGTATGACCCTGTATAGAAACTACCTATCAGAGAGGCGATCGTTATTAACAAGTAGAGGCGCATGGAATGCGTCTGAGAAATGGGACATTGGAATGCCGTTGAAAATTATAACGCTTAAGGAAATGGTGATAGTTATTACGTATATTGAATAAACACAAAGGAATCATCAATCAATCAATGTGAGATTATTAAGTTTATGTTTTATATGCCCAAATGTTTAATAGTTTTATTTAAATTTTACTGTGTTGGTTCTCCACTTAAAAATATATAAATTACAAATGTAAATTTTGATATAATCATGGATTTCATAAGTATGAACTATACTGCCTCGTTGGTCGTGTTGGTTGCAAGTGCGACTGCCGAACGGAAGGTCCTGGGTTCGATTCCCCGGTCGGGCATT
>DWDW01002018.1:0-10727 GCA_018245635.1 Mimoniades versicolor eupheme | reverse complement strand
GTGTGCGTTTGGTGGGAGGGGCTGCGAGGGTGTGCTGGAGAGAGCCGTTTTAATGTCTATGTATCGTTCATATTCGCTGTGTACACGATGTGATGGGTAATCGAGTAGTGCGTAGACTTGATTGTGATATCAGTAAACATTTTCATACGAGCATCCAACACTTGTTTCATTTCGTATCCCAAAAAACCTCAACTCTTTTGACTTGCGTGAATATTGCATTCAAAAAAGATATTTAATAGGGAAGCAATCTGTATAAAATCATTGATTTTTAACGAGATTATAAAAGTATTTTCTGAAGTGACTAACAATTTGATAGTGTTTTATAATGTCTTGTTCACTATGTATGCAATTAAAGATGTCTATATGAATTGTATGTAGTGTAGGCGAGGGGCGAGGGGCAGAAATAAAAACAACAAATTATATACCGTATCAAGTAAGCTTTTTTAACTAATTTTATATGGAACACAATACACTATAAAACATCCATTAGAAGATACCGGCCGAATATTTACAGCGAACGTGGTCGGCGCGTGTCGCGCGACAATCGCATGACAATCGTGCGACTTTCGCACAGTTGGCTTACATATTCGCGAATTTTACAGGATTCCTGTTAGCAGTGTGGCATATTAGTATTGCGGGTATAAAATTATATTTTGCCTCTGGTGCTTAAACACAATATTCTGACATACATAATAAAGATAACATACATATGTGTATCCCTTACCAGGGCTCCCTGGCGAATAAAAGTCTTGCGCAATAAATACACTTGGGTGCGTGTTATTTACAGTGAAGTACCGGACACCAGGGATTCCCCGAACATATATGTATACTAAAAATCATCAGTCACAATTTACAAAAAACGCACAGAAACATTATTTATATATATGTATACATACGTTAACAAAATAAAAATCATATCTGATGTATTAAATTATTTCTCATTTTTACACAAAAGCAGGGATACGAGTCGCCGCGGCAGCTGTTAACACTATTTTAAACAAAAAAAAAAAAATTAAATATGACAATTGCATACCGTAAAATTATGTTCTGAGATCATATTTAATACATCACAGGAGTTAGAGAAAATTAATTACATTTAACAAAGTACGACGTGCGTTCCATGTTCCCTGCTTCTCGAAACTCCCCCCTCCCCCTCGCGTGCAGACGAACGACTCCGGAGTCCGTTACGATACTATTTGGCACATAACAACATCCGAATACACGTTGTAACAATTACATTTCAATCAAACATCTTTCACGTTGTCTCACAAACGGAGGCGAGGTCGAGGCGGCGGATACGTGACCAAAATTGTACCAAACTCCAGTTCAGTTCACAAACTTGCCAAAACAAAAATTGACTTCAGCTTTGTCTTGACTTTTATTCTGCACTTCAATTAACTTGAGCTTCTTTTACTGTATTATTTAGTCTTTATAACACTGCGACAATACAACCTCATAATGACGAATTATTATGAAGTTGTATTATGACATGCTTCAAACGCACCGCAGCGACCCCGGCGTCCGTTACGGAGACAACAGAAAACTAAACACAATCATAGTTATGTATAAATTCATTTACAAAAGTCAAATGAAACAAGTCATAGAGTAAAAGAACGACTGCAGCGCTTCTCGCAACAAATCATATAATAGGTGTATTTTCTTAAAGTTGTCAATTTAGAACGAACAAAAATCAAGAGTTCATTTTTAATTTCAATTCATTATAGCGAGACATGGTCAGACTTACGACTACACACTTACTGCCCGGTCGGAACGCACGGACGCAGCGAGTGGGGTCCTGGCCGCGTGCTACTGTGGACGGGAGACTTGCTCGGGAATGGAATATTCAGCGTACTAAAAACTCGTTCAGTTGTTGCCTCATAATAATTAACCATACACATTGTTCAATCCAGGATATATTCAATGTAATACATAAATTTCTCTAAAGTTTTACCTAGTGTGTATCTGATGAAGAAATGAAACCGATTAATTAAATAGTTGAAGAAGGAACTGTTTTTTCCAAGCTGCAGGATGGCTCCCGTCCGCAATAGAACAACACTACGCTCCGCTAACATCTCGTGTTCTCTCCAACAATTTTACAACTACCGAATGAAGTGTTATGAAAATGAGAAATGAATACGTGTCTTTTATATTATTTTCCACCGCGACCCTCACACCTAAACAGAAATGAGAGTAATTTGTACTTGACCGAGGGCCGCGGCGCCGGTGTCGGAACTGGCGGTTCTCTCCAGCGAACTGTTCACGCAATAGAAATCCAATATTCAAAACAAACAATCATCGATACTATGAAACATATAATCCAATTAAATACCATCAACAAAACGTATATACTTAATTTGCGCAGTAATAACGAAACAAAACACAAATACTCAAAATTATTGCATTAGAATCGCCTTAAACTACATCCGTTATCCATTAAATAAAATATTGGCAAATATATTTTCGTCACATGCGGCGCACGTAACAAAATCGTCCCGCGTTGAGTATTTGTATTTCACTTATCCTATCTTATTGTTGCTATGGTTACTGCATTTTGTTTGAATAGTTCACTTGAAATTCGTTGGAAAAAATGTCATTTGAAATCCTCCCGAAAGGGTTCCAAAAGAGCAATTTTCCACAGGAAAAAAAATATCTAAAATCGCGTCAAAAATAATCCCACGGCACTTGGGAGAAAATTTTATTTTCACCGTTCCGTGTTAGTATTTTCGAGGCCTACGTCTATTGTGACCCTTCATTCATCACATTGGACACCTGTTACGCCGGCTCGATCGTTATACCAAAGTTATCCTTAACACATGACAACTTAAACAGAACTAAAATTACCGTTACATCTACTAATATAACTTAATTTACATGTCAAAGAGATCATAATAAACTTATAAAATAATTGTCACATTGTATATTTAATATATTGCCCTGAACAAAAAAATGGTAAAATTAACCAATGTTGCGCGAGTTTTGGATGTGTGTAGCCTTGAGCAATATTTGGTACTTGTGATGCTAGGTGACGCTGCGGTGACAATACAATATATTATTAATCATATACGTACTATATCATGTCTGAAACTATCTTACAAAACTACTTAACATAATTAAATTGTTCTGCACAATGTTAACGCGTCGGCGACATCAAAATAATAAATTAAGATATACATATAAAATAATGTTTGCACAATCGCCTGTTTTAATAACATGCGCGCAAAATTGAACGATGCCACGACGACGGCTTGGAGATGGGATGTGACTACTACATGATCTGAGGTAAGGTGCACGTACTCGTACTAAATACAGCGCGCAGCGGCGTCTGAGCCGGGTTACCTTCGGAAAGACAATTTCCACTTTCCCGGTGAAATTTTTTTCAGGCGCACATATGTAAATGTGAGTAGCAACCAGGTGCGGCGTAGTTCAGCTGCCCTTGGAGCCAGTCCCTTGCTCGCGTTCAATTCTGGCGGTGCAGTGGCGAGGCCTAGCTGGTGCGCTTGAAGCTCTGCGACAAGCGCGCCACCTTGGGCGGGCGGATGTGCGCCCCAGAGTACTCGTGCTTGTGGGCCGCTGGCGACTTCTTCCCGCTACTCGATAACCGTTTTCGAGGCTTCAGAAAATCTAAAAAGACAGAAATAATTCTTCATTAGATTTCAACAGTAATTGGGAAGACTAAAGGTGCTCTCTCTAATTGTGGTAATAAAATAATGATGGTCTAATTGTCTCGAGCGCCTGTCGCGGAAGTAACTAGTTACTTAAAAACCCAAAGTAACATCACGTCCGTAATCCCTGAAGAGGTAGGTAGACTGTAGTCCACTCCCACAATTCACCGCTTAAGTTTACGTCTTCCTATGGAATAGTTGGTGAATCTATTGCCATCTACCCGACACATATCCAGACTCCGAGCCACTGCTAGAAAACCTAAGTTAGATAAATCCAATAATGCTTGAATCGGGATATGAACCCAGGAACTTTTGACTGGTAGTCGCAGTTGCAACCGATACGACCAGAGGCAGTCATACATAATACAAAATATACAAAAATCCAAATAGTGCCAACATATTCAAACACTCTTGTTAAAGTGCGATGTATTTAGGCAATAAAGTAAGAGAGCATAAAAACGATCGTAAAATCTACTTATACCGGAGGCGTGGCCTGCAACGAGTGATTCGGTTGAGTTTTACGATCTCCAAAACTGGAGGTTCGTTAAGACCCGGATGCCTGCTCCTGCCGGGCCGGGACCCTGCAGTTGACATTTTTACGACTTTATCCGCGGGGATAGGCCCGTAAAACGCTCGCTCTAGCACACTTAATGCACCCAAATCCTTTTTACAAAATCCTGTCGTCGGCGACGCCCTTTGTGACCATTTCTAATTTTGTAAAAAATATAGCCTTAATAACGATAAAAGTTTTACGACGTTTTTACTTCTGTTTAATCTGCGCTGTAATGGGTGAAGGCTGTGAGTTACTGGTGTGAGATTCACATTTACGTACAGCGAACATTCCGTTACAAAGCTATCGGCGTGTTCACTTCAAAGTTCACGAGCGGTGGTGATTAGATAGTGCGCATTATAGATTCCAGTAGACATTGGAACTTTGGCGTACACGGCTTTTGTGTCGAAATAAAATACAATAAAAACGTCACCTCTATTAAGGCAATATCGACTGACATATTATGACAGATAAAGATTCATATTCTCTGGGTGACGAATATCACTTAAAATGAACCTCTGCTCAGGAATTTTTTGCATCTTACAATTAAACCGTTTTTGTTGGTATCTGGAATTATTAATATTAAACTTTTAATTAAATTGACGTATAAAAGTGCTAAATGTGGTATAAACTATAATGGTTAGCTCCTGAGTTATAAATGTAGATAATGTAACTGACAATTTACTCAACATAAACGCAACTCCATATTACTATTGTTTTTATATATTTAAGTAGGTTTTTTGTGTGCACTCAAAATAAACTAGAAATAAGTAAACAAATCATTGTTTATCTTGTAAGAAGATCTTTTAAGTTTTTTTATGATTGTACTTAAAACTTTTATAGCAAACAGCATACTGAATAAGGATGGCTCATCAGATATGAATATCGTAAGTTGATAAGTCTTAATACAGATTGCGTCGTCACAAACATAAATAACACATTCAAGTTCATGTACGAACAAAATCAGAGATAATCTTCAACGGCCAGCTCAGCGCGTAGCAACACGCGCTCAGGGTCGCGCTCATCACAGACTGGCGGCGTCGGGTGACATACCTACCGACATGTTGCGATACTTAATTAGAAAACACATCACACGACTTGTGTGTATTAACGATACACAACATAAATATACGTTTTTTCCTTTAGATAGCGTCGCAGATGAATAATTGTTAAATGTCCGCGCTGCTTACTTGATTATGATTTTATTCAATATTGTAATTTAAACGCTGATTACAAAAGCTTATTTTAAAACATTATTTCATTTAAAATATGCGTCTTATTGATTACACATAAAATTCTCAACGAAAACATTTTCAATACTTACAATTTCCTTATAACGTAGTTGAATGTGATTAACGAAATAGCCAACTATGTCAGGAACGCTATCGTCGATACAAAGACGTGCGTGCCTGTTCGATCAACAATACGCTAACCGAGCCGATTTCAGCAATCTCGCTGATAAAACATAACCTTAAGATATTGTTACCGTAAATTACTGAGCGGATAGTTAACAGATTTGATATTAATAAGTATGTACAAAATGAAGCCGGTGCCAAATTTCTTGGAAGGAACAACTTACTAAGCAGTGTGACCACCACGCTCTTGATAATAAAGTACGAGTTTCGATTCTCAGGTGGTAATAACAATAAAAAGTATTCGTTGGAATCACCGTGAAAAAACTGAGTGTTCGCTTCTGCAGTCGGGAACTATGTCAATGACGTCACGTGGTTCAACTGCTCAAGGTCGACTGGTGGACCACGCCGCCTTATCGTATCATTTCCCGCCAATTTTACTCAATAACCGACCACCTGCACTATACATACAGAAACAGTAAGCAATAAATTGCTATTAATCAGCCAATCTGTCACGTGCTAATGTAAGGGCATTACGTAACAAAAACGTGGTGAGGCTAACCTATCAGCAAATGTGTATGAATGAATTCGCATTGTATTTAATACTTCTCTAGAACAACAACACAAGTATATTTGCGATACAACTCTCTATTCAGCAACTAACGAGAAAATACTTTCACATCATTACGCAACAAGTTTCCCGCCAATCTTCAATGGAGCGTTTCGCGCCATTTTATCGCACGAATTTATGCGGCTCGCTCGCCGAGTGCGCTCGGCCCGTGTTGTTGGTTTAGGGCGTCGTTAAATTCGTTTCGGTCGGATTATACGTGCTCTTGGCTCGCGTAAACATGCGGGTGTATGCGTAAACACTATGGCCTTGAGGTTCGTGCGCGTGCTCCCAGCGTGGCCGCGACGTTTCTGTTCAAACAACTCACAAATACTTATCACCGCGTCGCTTTATTATCAATCTTTTATCACGTTCGGTCTAATGCAGTACGCGTAAATGTGGGCTAAGTTTGTAAATGATAATGTTCGTACGGCGTACGTACGATACCATGTGCTTCAATTTCAATAATATCGTAGTACTTACATATCTATAATCGTTAATAGTGAACAATTATTAAATTTATCGCTATACAATATATGTATATCAATCTATAAAGCAAGTGGATGACTATCTTCAGTAGATTGCAAAGATAATAGGTATTTTGTACTTTTTATAATGACAGGCTGTTTTTATTATATGTAGGTACTTCTATTTTATATAGAAAAGTTGTGGCTTGATTATGTGATCATTATTATTAATTATTGTACAAATATAATAAAGGAAGTTGACGCATCTTCTAAAACGAATGATCGTATTATACATTTGAGTTTCGAATGCCAAGTTAACATAACGACAGAGTTCGCGAGAAATGTATTGGGCAGTCGAAGTGCGGTTATTTCGGTCGACCTAAATATCTGCGCGGGCGCAAACAACGCTTCACCTCTCTTTCTGAATAAGTTTTCGTATTTACGAACACAACCAGATATAATCACATAAATTCTTTAATAGTGTATATTCACATTAATAACAAAATGTTGACTTTTCTTCGTATTTTTAGCATCGAAACCCTTAGCGAGAAGGTACACGTACTTGACATTAAACAGCAATGTACAAAACACTATTTGTCTGTGGTAAACAATGGGAATTGAGGCAACAATGTAGCCTGGCAGCTGCTTAACTCGAAACAATATGCACCGAATGCAGTGCACGCCCTTACAAGGCAGCGTTTGATGGACACGCATCCGTCTCGTCTCCTACACGGCTGGAATCCTTGATGGATCGAGGAAAAAAATATATAAAAGCTAGGACTAATCGACAAGAAATGCGATGGCCCCGTCCCGAGAACCGTCAAATTGGATTTTTTTGAGTCACGCTTCCTCGGGGACCAAATCGGTGTTGTTGGAGCGTCATTTTCGTCTATGCTTTGAATGATGCCGCTGCACGCCAGGAAACAACATGCGCTACGTGAATAGATAATTCTGGAGGCTGTCGCTATGGAAACATCGTAAAGGAGCTCTGTTTACGCATTTTACAATCCTCGACGCATGCGTCTCTAAAAAACCCATTAAGTCCAAGTAAATTGCCTCGACTCCAGCAAAAATTACTGCACTTACTTCACTTCGTGTTTATTGTTAAAGAACGTGCCGTGCAAAGGGTTCGTGCGGTGAGAAAAATGTTTCCTTGCGCACAAATGTTGTCCAAATGTTGTTGCCTCGAGCCCATGGGAATGACGTAAGGCCGCGGGTCACGATCCGAAAGGATCCAGTAAAATCGTGGCCATCATTACGGCGTCATTGCACGAACGTCCTGAGCTCGCCTTTACAAATTGAAAATTCCATCTTCGGGAATGTAAATTACAGGGATAACGATTCTATGAGACGATTATTTTAAAATAAGTACCTTTTTTCTTCATCTAAAAATAAAGACACAATGCTATTACTAGCATAACATTGTGTAGAAAAAATGTCATTAAAGTGACGATACACGGTGCCCACTCGCTGTTCGACATCGTAACTCATAAACATCAGAAAACTTTACATGCAGACAATCGGCAATCTGCGAAACATTTCTAATGAACAATCGCGAGACTGGTTCTGGCGTGGTGTGTGAAGCGGACGCCAAACTGTAGTCACACAAACATGTCTTAACTTGATCGGGCGCGTCCCGGCCCGCGATCGCAACACGTAAGATACGTATCTATAGATATAGTGTTTATGGGAGGCGAGGGGGGATGTTGGAAAAAACGGACGCGGATTTGTTAGGCGTGGGCGGCGACTTCGCCCGCGACAAAACAGGTTAGTAACTCGCTGCCCTAGCGCGCACACCACACCGACTTACTTTTTATTTGGTTCGTTATAACAGGGCTGCAAAATAAATCCTGCAACATCACGCCCGCGACAGGTTAGCGATTTTCGGTTCACTTACCGAATGTTAAGTCACTGACATAACCAAACATATAATTAATGTAACTACCCTTTGTCAATGCGCATATTGAAATATAAAACGTTTCAAAAACATGATATTAGTTTACAATTCGATAACTAGTTGCACAATAAGACCCCATTGAGGCGTGCACAGGAAACCAATTTGTTATAACAGCGGCGACTGGAGATCGCGAAACGGGGAATGCCGCTCGCTAGCATTGTAAGAACGAACCAGTTTCCAAATATCTAGGTCAAGTGAAAGGCGATTCGATGTCAAAATCACTGTTCGTTGCGAACACGCACTGCAGTGCCATACATCTAAATAAATATTTATCAACGCATCCACATCATACAAACATGCATACATACATCCAACTCTAGAAAAGTATCTAAATACATATTTGAAGTCAATATTTTTACGAGCATAATGGGGAATGTATTGATGGGCAACCCTAACAGAGGTCTAGTGTACAATTGGATGATAAAAAGTAACAAAAACGAATCCCCACGTATCCGTATACCAAATACGTATATATAATATAGCTGTTTGTGCTCTGGCTACTGGTTTTAAGACATGGCAGCCTAAACAAATAAGTGACATGCAGCCAGGTAGCACATTGTATCCCGCTCTTAACATTTGTTCAATATTATCTGATATAGTTTATTTAAATTGCGGTCAACGTCGGCGTTTTTTACATCTGTCGACTGGATGATAGGGCCGCCCTTATTTTAAGATGTTTTATTATGACACAGGGTGGAGCGTGCGTGACGGATATATCGCCGACAACTTCCTCGACGTGACGTGAGGAAAAAACGGCTTATGTAAACGTAACAAGTTTTTGTTTTAGACATTTCAGTATTTAATAAAATGGTAAATATAAGTGTGCTCGAGGGAGTTGATACTTTATTTCTTATCGACCCCAACGCAATAATGTCACCATGCCAAAAGTTTTTTTCTCTCACGTATTTTTTTTAGAATATTTCTAAATTATATGGAACGGAGTTATCCAGTGCTTGGTAACTGCGTTTATCTAACCAACCAATCTACCAACTTAAACTCCGTAGTTAAATTTGTAGGTATCGGATTGTTTCATAACGTTGTGGATTACATAAGCACCATTTGTCGTAACTTTCCATTTATCTGAATGCGATTTATTTGGCTTTTGATAAACATTATACAATCTCAACTCGCCGTTTACTAAGCAATAAAAACGTTTAATAGATTTAGATATAGTTATTTCAACAGTGAAAAATAGATAAGAACAGGAAACAATTTTGCTTTGTCCAGTTTGAATAAAACGTTGCTATGTGAAACCGTTTTATTAGAATATATATTAATGGTTTTTAAATTGCTACCTTACAACGAGCGATAAGACTTAAAGTCAGGTAATTCAGCGAAGTCTAGACCGAGTTCTCGGTTGGGTGCTGTAATTATTAAGATGTGATCATCTAAGCAGGATGTCGTAAATTGGTTGTTGTGCTCAACATTCGTTCCCAAGTTTAACAATCGAGAGTTAGGGACATGTTTTTTTGTCTCAAAACACTTTTTCGGTGCGTTACGTGGCGAGTGGACGCTAGTGTGAAATTACTGACCGTTGATGTTGTCCATTAGAGCCAGATGATGTTACGCCGGCGTTCCATTGATCACCAAAATAAAGTTCAAATTTCGTTAACAAACAATATTTTAAAGTAAATACCGTGATGCCATAGTGGGCAGCCGTGTGAAAGGTATACTAAAGTTAACAGTGAAATGTCAATGTCAGCACCGCGTAGCTCTTTAAATATGTTCCGCCTGAACCTAGGTTTTCGCGTGCACTTGACAAAAACCTTCTGCGTGTGATTGATAGGTCGCCCGATAAAGTCGGCTTGGGGCTTGGCAATCGATATCATTCTACGTGTTTACTTATGATTTAAATGGCAATGTCAAGTCGATGTAGGTACATTCGATTCGCAACGATTTAACGATTACGTATGAATGTATATGTATGTGTAAACTGTAATTATTTTATTAATTACTGATTAAATTAAATATGAGAATAACAAGACTCTAATTTGCATTATTTAAGGGTTAATGTAATTTAAAGTAGGAAACTATTTTTGTTTATTGTAATATATCAATCTTACATTTTACTACTACTACCTACTTTTAATAGCAATAACTTGTCTCCCTTAATATTTTTCAATGAATAATCA
>DWDW01002017.1:0-10731 GCA_018245635.1 Mimoniades versicolor eupheme | reverse complement strand
GGCTTGCAAGGATCCATAAGAACGCGTTTTTTTTTTTTTAAACATGTTTTCTTTTGGTGAACTTAAATGTAGCATTTAGTACTACGCCAATGTGACGATTCTCCATTCCGATATAAAAAATTTATCAACTGTTATCAATATCTACTTACACAACGATAAGGAAACATGTAAAACTAGTTACAGTAGACGTGGGTTTCTTGAAGCCACGCTGCCGAGGAGCAATCAATGGTTTTATATAAAAAATTAAAATGGCGCGTTTTGCCTAGGCCCAGCTGAATGCCCTCGCCTCCTTTAGGCAGCTGCGAAGGCGGTACGAGAAGCTATACGTTTCGATCCCCAACTCCATGCCCAGCGTAGGGTTCTTGGGTATAATTCCTCAGGGGGACCTATGTTCAGCAGTGGACTAAAATTGACCGAATGAACCATTTAAAAACTTTACGAATTTATTATACAAAGGAACTACCGTAGCTGATGTTCAGCAAGAAGGAATTATGCCATTTCTTAAAGACATTATTGATAGGTGTCAGGGGTTGCGCCAGTGTAGGTGAGCATCTAGATACGGGCACTGATGGAATCCAACCTGGTAATGCGCCTTTGTACAAATCAAGTCTTTTTAAAACTTCAGCACTTGATCGTCTTCCAACTTAAGAATATGATACAGTAAATCATTATGCCTTTAAGCCTAGCAACTTGGGTGTTACATGCAGAAGTTAGAAACATAAATGAATTAACATCAGTGACAGGGAAGTTGCGAGTAAATATATTGCGAATAGGGCTACCGTTTGTAGCTGTGCTGAAGCCTAGAGATATTTGAACAGGATATTGGCTAACGCTGTTTCGTTCTGAACGCCACTAAAACCTGAACGCCACTAAAACTAAAAACTTAGCTTCTTCACTACGTGGCAGGCCAGAAATTAGAAAGGATGTTTAGGACAGGTAATAAATAAATAACAAACTATTTTAAATCTGAAACAAGACAAAATATTGCAAAGAAACGTAGGAAAAAATATTATGTAGAATTTATAACGTAAATAAGAAATAATGTTTTCTTAAATGTGCTCTAATATTACATTGACGTTACATACGTAGGTACGTACAAAACGTCTTATCTAGACATACTTTATAATTAAACATGATAAGAATATATTAAGCAGTAGTTAAGTTTACAGTTACACCCATAAATTCAGTCTCGAAATCATAACACGCACTACATAACAATTAAACGATAAAACCAAATTATATTGCGTAAATCACTACATAGTATAAAACTTACATTATATATGATATTGTTATATTAAATCCTCGAGAAAATTATACCTGAGCAAAACGGATGTGCTCTGAATATGAATCAATAAAATGTTTATTATACTTACTGCTGTATATTTACTTAGATATAAAATGTACTTAGTAGCTTTTATCAATAATAGAGCATGATTCAAGAGACCCAAGATGTTACTTATGCTTAAAAAAAAATGTAATTTACATAGTGTATATTTTAATTAATTATTGCTGAAGACCCATTAGATTATTAACAACAAATTTTACAAAACTACGTTATAAAACTATCTAACAATTACGCTCGCACTCATACAAATAGCAAGCCTTTATGTGGTCTGAGGGGATGTTAGGCCCCTTAGATTGGTCTGGCTGCTTACAAAAATTATTGAATTATTTTCCTGAGCATTATACCCTACACAAAAATGAAGACTGACATTGTAAGTAAAGATACATTATTTTTTTTGGAAGCTTTAAAGCGTCTAGTAAAAATGACCGCCGTCAACGTGACTCCGGCCGTATATATTAATTATTAATTTTCAATAATATTTTCTGAAACATTAAGTATGTGAGTTGCTCCCTTAACCAACTATTATTTTAAATCATCAAGCTGTCAATTTTAATAGAACCAGTAGAATTTGTCACATTATAAGTAAATTATCCGAAACATGGGTTAGCATCTCGTAGCGTATTGGAGCGATATGCTGGAGTATATTGTAGGTTTTTCGCAGTTCTGGTAGAGTCACGAGCCTAAGAGTGTGGTATAAAAAGGGTAGCGGGTTATGTGGGTATAACGGGGTCTTGCGTAATTTGAAGGCATCTGTTATCTAGGGCGACCTAGACTTCGTATAACCTGACCTAATTGGTTTTATTCACCTAAAATATATTTCAAGTTATGGGTTAGTTTATAGGCACCGATTTTTTAAATTTTATAAGCTTACAAACAGGAAAACGGGCAGTCTAATTGTAAGTATCTACGTCGCCAGAAGGGTTACAAAGCTTTGTCAGCCTAAAGGACACTGTTAAAGCATTTTACAAAGAACTCTATGTCATAGCGCATTGGAAAGAAATCGGAGGTAAGCTTGTTCCATGCCTTTCATGTTTACAAAGTTTGCATGCAATTTGAAAACTACCACTTGTCCAATTAATGAGGACGCAGCACTCGACCCCACATAGGGGATGCTATTTTTTCAGTATGACGTAGGGAGATGTATTCTTTCTTTGCCCCAACACGGTTCAAAGGTGTAGAAAACAAAATAAAGCCTTGTACCGTAAGATTATCGATTTATAAGGTTAATGGGTAATTGAATTAGGACTTCGGTCACGGATTTGTAGAAGCTCTCAAAAAGAAGATAGGATGGTGACAATTATATGGTTCTATGAACAACTATCATTCGTCTTAACAATATGTTTTATGTTCAGCGGCGATGGGTAAAATAAAAAGTTAAAATACTATAATTTTGACAGATACGAGTATATGAATTGTATTTATCAGATCAAAACAAAGTCCATATGGTTCGAATAAGTTATTGAAAAAGGTTACTAAAACAAATTTACTAAATCCATGCATTCACAGAGAATTCAACCATGGAATAAAAATAAGTCACATCTAGACTCCAGGCCACTACAATAAAATCTAATTTAGAAAAATTTAGTAGTGCCCGACCCAGGAATTGAATCCAGGACCTTCAGTTGGCAGTCGCACTTGCAAGCAGTACGACCAACGAGGCAGTCTCCCATAATTATATATGTAGGTAGTGTATATTTACATGAACAAGTACATCTTAGGTCTCATTTATTCATATCCATTAAAGTGAAAGCCGAAAACGAAGTATAATATATATGTATGTACATGTATGTGTTTTAAATTAATAATTTTCTTTTTGCTGATTTTCAGTAACTATTAATAAATTGTCCACCATAAATGAGTACCCCTTTCTAACGGTAGACAAGTTATTTTCGAAGTAAAATGATGCAATTCAGTAACATAGATCTAGCCTGTCAGTGACGTATAACCAATTTCAGTTGGACATAGCTTCATAAGCCCTCACCAGTATTAATACTTACAGCGAGATATTTAAATTTACGTGGATAATTTTTGGATTATGGTCGCTGCCTGCGATACTCCAGCATTCCATGAGCGCTTTGGCAGGTTTACAAGTAGCAGTGTTTTTAACCGACTACAAAAATGTACTCAATTCGTCTGTATTTTTTTGTTTATGTTTGATACCTCAGAACTTTGAACTGGCTGTACCGATTTTGATGATTCTATTTTTAATTGAAACGTGGTGCTTCTCGTTTGGTCCCATTTAAATTTGGTCCAGTTCTGATAATGGCATCCATGACAAAACCACAAAGTCTTAAATTAGCATCAAGTGTGTGCGCAACAAATGGACGAATAACTCAATATTATGTTAACCGATTTCGATGATTCTTTTTTTTATTCGAAAGGCTATACTTTTAAGGTAATTTGATGAGAGTTGGGATAGATTCTGATTATAGGATCCACGACAAAGCAACGGAACTCTTCAGTTTTTAGGACCAAATAAACGATACTCGGCCCATCTTTTATAGGCTATCCGATTTCGATGTTTTTTTTTTGAAAAGGGTATAGTTTTAAGGTAGTCTGATGGGAGTTTTGTTAGATTCCGTTTAAGCCAATACATGACAAGGCAACGGAACTCTACTTATCGGCTAACATAGACTCCAAAAATAACAATACTTTTACCTACATTATATAGAATTTCACAAATTATTTTTTTACTTTATAGTGCATTTTAATTTGTGTTTTTAATTTGTGTTGTTAAAGTCGGTTTTTTGTTTTGTTAAAAATTTTATTTATTCTTGGATCACTTCTGGGTCATCGGTAGGGCCGAGATTGGTTGCGACACGGGCAATGGTTTTGGAACATTTCAGTTTCGAACAGATGCCGATGGCGGTTAACCCTTTAGGACGACCCATGCTAGTTTTGCAAAAATAAAATAAATTATTTAGGCCACACCGTAAAAAAGGCGTGTGCGTCTCGGGACGTCCGATATCGTAGACTAATCTAAGTTGAAACTACCACCTATATATATATATATAATTACAAATACGGCTAGCGCTGTGGGTTTGAGTGAGAGAGGAGAAGCTGCTTGCCGCTGAGGTATGCGTGAGAGAAAGGGAAGCCAGACAGACATTCTGCGTTTAGTTAGACATTGTTGTTTCGCCATGACTGGAGGTCCTGGGTTCGATTCCCGGGTCGGGCACTACTAAATTCTCTAATTTACATTTTCTAGTTAAGATCATGGCTAATGAAAGAATGACGAAACAGATATACAATGCGAATGTCGATGGACGCAGGTGCCGAAGGAGACCAAGACTCACCCATCTACATAGACCAAATAAGTAAGGTTTTTCTGTGATCGGGACGTTAGAAGTCTCCGAAATAGGCGTGCATGTATGAAGAGAGTGATGAATGTGACGAAGCACGATAGGTGTGTAAGAATAAATATATTTGGCACTTTGTGTTCTCTGCCTACCCCGCAAGGGACCTGGCGTGCAGATATATATGTATGTAGATTTTCTAGTAATGGCTCGGAGTCTGGATATGGGTCCGGTGTAAGGCAATAGGCTTACCACCTATTCCATAGTGAGAGTTACGTAACTGATGAAACATGGGAGTGTTCTACATTCCTCTGCCTACCTCTTGGGGGATGACAGGCGTGATGTTACGTTGTTGTGTCGCAATTCTTAATAAAATTTTGAATTTTTGATTTTGATTTTTTTTATTAATCTTGTATTTCATAAAAATTATTGTTTATTAAATAAATAGTCATTTATTTCTAAAAAATTGTCATATTTTATTTATTTATTATGACACCTTTGTTTCAATGCATGACTTGTATAAAATAATTTCGATGTTTCACATTTGCCAGGCATTCCCTGACGGCTCATTGTTATTTTGTTTTTTTTTCCAATTCGAACCACTAGTTCCTAAGATTAGCGCGTTCAACCAAACTCTTCAGCTTTATAATATTAATATTAGATAAACTAAACGTAACAGTTATGTTTACTTTTGGGACTTATGGTTGATTAGAACTTCAGTATGTAATAAAAATATCTATGTAATAAAAATATTAATTTGTAGTGTTTGTTGCTTGTTTCACTGCCAAAGAATGGAAAGTTACATATAACACCAGACTTTTTTAGTGGAATATATTCAAATTATTATAACAATAAATATATAACATAAAAAACTGTGGATAACAGAGTTGCGAGTATTCAGTACTTTCCTAACCTTTTATTATCAAATGTTCATTCAGGTAAGAAATATGTAATTTTTTTCTGTGTACTTTCTTTCCGCCAGAGGGGTGCAAGTGCACCCCCTGGCACCCCGTTGCCGGCGCCCATGGGGTCTCGAAATGCAGTACAATACTATATACGATATTATAGTACAAACGGTAGCCCTAAGCGGTAGGTTACAATCGGTTTACCTTCTCATAAGGAGTTATCACTTCAAAAAACATGATTTAGAAACACAACGGATAGTATAAAAGCACCATGACCAAGTGAACGATAAAAGCTTCTGTGAAATAAGCAGCGTTAAACGTACCTAAGCCGACAATTGTCACACAATTACCTACTATCTTTTTTAGAGCCTACAAAATTATTATTATACATATACATCGTCGTGCTCTTTGTACATGGTATTAGGTGTAATGTTATCACAAATAGGTTAAGTAGGGCTCATGGCGGTAAACAATATTAAATGCTGCTCTGAAGAATAATAGAAAATTTCATTAACAGTCGGCATCAAACTTCTCCAATAATTATTAACCGGTTCTCCACAGTGCTTCGGTAAAAAAAAATAGGTCTTTTTAAATACACATACCGAATCTGGATTTATTCATTTTCACTCAAAAGCCTGAAATGCAAATAAGCCTTTGCTACTCCAATGGCCCCAAGCTATAATTTCAAATTTGCAATATGCAGATTCAGTTCATGCTCTGACATAGTCAACATTTACTTTTGAACTTTGATGTTGTAATGTAATGGGGAATTTCACGTGAATTGGACAGGGAAAACAAAATGAATTTCTGAAAATCGATCATATTCGGCCCATTTATACTTCTGCTAGGTAATGAATGTGAACACTAAATATTTTTTTTTATAATGGATATTTCACGAGTTATGGGTTTCTAAGGAATTGTAATTGGAATATTAATTTTATGAAAGCAGCTTTTCGAATTTAACAAATTTACAATAAAATATTTAACATAGCGATACACATTGGAAAATGCTGTTCTTTTTAACAATACATTAAAATAAAAAAAAAACAAAAAAATTCTTGTCCAAAAGCGGAAGTAAACTTTTCAAATCTGAATTTCAGTCACTTCGACCAATTACTTACGATTAATGAATTACGACCAAATATTTATTTCGATAGTGATATTTTGTCTATTAAAATAGGCAGATACCTACTCAATGCTAAATAATAGGATATATCCATAAATTGATTTAGTTTATTAAAGATATTTCTGTGATTCTGCCTATATTTGGTTTAATTTCTCAGTAATGTAGCACGTAGTGCCCTTTATTGATTCTATTGCTGATTACGATTATGCTAACAATCTGTGAAAGGTCATCTGTTATTGAATAGTAGCTAATGCATCATAAAATATATAGAAATTACTTTCTGATCTTGCCGTAGTTTTAGCGGCGTAAAAATTCCTTAGCCTGTAAAGTTTTTTATAAGTATTGCATTGGGTAATTACTGAAATCTTGATCTCTAATTTCAAAGATATTTCACTTTACTATAAACTAGTTAATGTGTTTGAAGCTAGATAATCAAAGCATATTACCGGCAACACACTTTAATTAGATAAAGAAAGAAAAAATAGTTTTATGAATTCTTAATACATTAGTATTCTTAATACGTTCGTTAGTATTGTTACGTTAATAGCTAATGTAGATTTTTAAATGCATCTTTTTATTTATCGTTATTTAATAGTGACTTTCAAAATAATCATTATTTAATAACAACTTACTAACGTTACATGATTTTTTTTTAATTGTGTTTTTTTTTCACACTTAGCCTTCTGAAGACCGTGTCGCCTAACATGTTATCGAGAACAACTTCTTCGGGTAACCCGTGTGGCCAGGGAGCGTCTAGTGGGGACAGGACGAGCCGTCAGATCACTTACAAGTGCTATGTACCACCGGTGGCCAAGCCGCATGACTACAAGAACATGGATCTAAAGCGCCCCATGTCGCCCCACCTCACGATATACGCTCCAACGATGCCTTCGATGACTTCTATCGTTCAGCGTATCACAGGTATTTTTTATACATTCGACGACGAGATATCTGAGTGGGGAATTAGAAGCTATAAATTACCCATGTTTAATGAAACCATATCCAGTGATCTTAAAAACATATATTCTTGGCTAAATAGACTACATTAAGGAATAGGAAAATAATCCTTATTATTTGCATTACATTCTGTCTACATATGATAGCTTTAACACATATTATTTATACTCTAAAAGCAGAAGTGTATTGGTATGAAAGTAGAGCCTACATTATGTCTATGAGTCAATAAATTGTGCAACAAATCGCGGTGTAATTTATTTTGTACCATAAATGCTAACTATGGTTACCCTCTATAGAGAGTTTTTCCAGCAGAACTATTATTACAGATGAGATAGTGTTACAGTGATACTCATTAATTTACCTGTGAGATCAATATTATTTTTAAGCAAAACGTAATGTTCGATTTCGATTTTTTTTATTGATCTCTACAGATACATTCGTACTTCAAATATACTTCAGAAACAATTTCAAATGTTTTGTTAATATGTATTTGTTTTAGGCCTCATCCTGGTGTTTTATGCTCTGATGCTTTCTGGAGGCTCCTTGTTTCTTTCTAACGGTGTGGAGACCTATGTGTCCATGATCCAGAGCTTGGACCTCAACAGGATGGCAATACTTATCATCAAACTCATTTTAGGAGCACCCTTCGCATTCCACTACTTCAACGGCATTCGATTCTGCATGTGGAATGCTGGGAGGTGGTTTGCGATGAAAGACGTGTATGATTCAGCTCGAAAGTGTTTTATTGCCACAGCTGTGGTAACGATTTTATTTGCTTTGTTATAAATGAAATTTCATTGTTTTGTTTTTGTTGTTGCATGATGAAGTAGTTTTTGATTTTTCACACTCCTATTTAACCATTGATTATAGCACTGATGTAAAATTCTGAATAGTTCATCTTAAAATATTAAATGCGCCTGCAGCGTCAAACCACCCTGTTTCAATAACCCGTTCGATCACTACTCAAAATAATTTAGACTTTTGCTAGAGGGTGGAAAATATAACGATGTTATAAAAAAATTAATTAATTATGAGAACATATTTGAATATTGACACTCATATTTTATTTGTTGATTTTGTTAAGTGTATTTTTGTCATTATTATTAAACTTTACACGGGGGTGTAAGGGGGTACACTTCCTTCTTAGTGCACCACGCCAACCTCACCTGCCCGTGGTGCATCTTGTCGGTTAGCGAACGAGGCTCTGGCGATCAAGTAAAGGCATTTTAACCATTAGATTTTAGCTTAGCTAAATGCCACAGGCCGGTGACAGGCAGCAGCCTCACCGGTGCAAGAAGCTAAGTTCTGCGATCGTCAACCCGCCTGCCCAGCGTGGCGATTAAGGGCAAATAACCCTAATGGCACGCACAGATATAAAACGGCCCCCAGTTCCCGGTTGCCCCGCCATTCCTGGCCAAGGTGGCTGTTAAGGTAACGGCGGGGCAGGGGTGGTTAGAGTATAGGAGTGTTCTAGAGTGGAGATTACGCTTTTGCTAACGTAGCGTAGGACGCTCTCCGGCTAGGTGGAGTGACGATATACGCAAAGTGGCTGAGAGCTGTTGGGTGCAAAGAGCTGAAGATTGAGCTCAGTGGCGTGCTGTTGGAGAGGCCTATCATCTGCTGCGGTTCGGATTATAGAACTAATTCAAATGATTAAATGGAGATAATGTAAAAATATATTTGAATAATATGAGTGCAGATGTCCCGTAGTTTCACTAGCTTATTACTTAAAAGAAATCGCAGATAGACAATTTACAATACACAACACAGGCAAGAGTTATATTTTCGAGTGCTTTTAATGCTGGTCATCGACCCATCGCGGCGTACTTAAACTCAACAGAGTTATTTTAATTTTACTTTATCTCCTAATCAATGCATCCTATGTGCAGTGAAAGACGAAGTTTTTATCTTATTTTTGAAATAATTTTAAAAGTACCTATTGTAGAACTATACAAAAATATGCTATTTATCTGAGATTTCTACACCAAACCCCTTTATTTGATATGTCAAACTATATCTACAAATTCCAAAACTTTTTTTTTGCTTTTTATTTCGCTCCCATAAACTAGTTCGCTCATTCATAATGCAGTTGCTTACGTAACACCATCTTTGGGTTACTGTAATGGTTTAAAAAATGTGATAAAGATTTCACAACTATAAAAATAATAAAGTTACATAATATCTGTGTGACGTACATTTAACACCAAAATATTCCGGTTCTGCGTCGTAGAACTGTTGATTTGAAGAAATAAAATTATATAAAAATATCAAAGTTTCGGAACATCTGTGACGTACAATTGACGTACCAAAAAGTTTCGGCCATGTGGCGTAGGATTGCAGACTTGAAAAAATAAGGTGTTGAAATAATAATATAAAAGTAACAAAGTTGCGGAACAACTGTGACGCACACTTGAAGTACCAAAATTTTCCGGCTCTGCGTCATAATATCGCAGATTTGAACAAATAACGTGTTAAAATTATAAAAATAGTAAAGTTACGGAATATCTGGGTGACGTACACTAGTCGTACCAAAATTTTCCGTCCTTGCGTCATAATGCTGCGGACTTGAACAAATAACGTGTTAAAATTATAAATATAGTAAAGTTGCGAAATATCTGTGTTACGTACACTTGACGTACAAAAATTTTCGGGCCTTGCGTCGTAGAACTGCGGACTTCAAGAAATCAATTTCGTCAATACGAGTACAAACATTATCGCTTTAACGGAAACATTTTCAGAAACTTTTGATTCTGAGCTTTTTCCTAGTGGCTGCAAGATACTTTGGTGTGACAGTTAGTACCATTTATAACGGTGTTTAAACTTCTCTTACTGATACCAGTTCCCCAAGACCAGGTCAAGTTATGTTAGATGTATTTGTTAAAAGTTTAGATAAGAACATTATTATCAAACGAAATTTCCAACGTAAATGTAAAATTCTGATGTGACAAGTCGTCTTATAAATACTAATTTAAATAAGAATGATCAATTTTACGTGAGTGGCCTATGTACATTTACTACACCCGAACACTAACCTTTGGGCGTTGTAAATGTCCGTAGGCGACCGAGGCCATTTACCATCAGTTGATCCATCGCCCAGTTGAC
>DWDW01002016.1:0-10733 GCA_018245635.1 Mimoniades versicolor eupheme | reverse complement strand
AGAATAGAGATATTTGGCACTCTGTGCTCTCTGCCTACCCCGCAAGGGACCTGGCGTGAAGATATGTATGTATGTAAGTTGTTTTCAACATTGAAATTGGAATTCAATAAATTCTAATTGTTGCTTGATATTCATTTACAACGATGGTAAAAAAAACAGTATTCAGTTACGTCTGTTTAATATTTGATTATATAAATAAGGTAGCTGGACTGGACATAGATAGGGTTTTCCTACTTCAACTTGAAATTTAGAGTTGGAGCATGGAGTCCGTATTTGTCCAATAGGTGGCCATAGGACTAACCCTCAGTCCATGGCGGAGCCTATAGCACAATTGGCAAAATGTGGAAGTGTACTTACAACTCTCCACTGTCTACTGAAATACAGGCGTAATTTTACGTTATCTGAAAATTGAAAATCATTGTAGCCTTTTTTAGTATTTATTAAGAGAGAATAGAAATATACATTTTGCATCTACTCGATGCAAGCGGCAAACAAAATACATGATTTCTCTAATCTAATGCGAGGAAAGAAAAATACATGTAAACATACGATTTCTTTATATACGTTTAAAATACTGTACGTAATTAAATGAAACCATGTTCACCGTGTTCTGCGCACAGATGTCTTTGGTGCGTCTATATTGAAGAATGTCGCCGAGATAAAATACTTTGAGTGGTTTTCACTTCATTTCAATGGAATTGTCATTTATATTATATGTAAGAATAGAGATATTTGGCACTCTGTGCTCTCTGCCTACCCCGCAAGGGACCTGGCTTGAAGATGTGTGTCATTTACATTTATTTAACTGTGTCATTATTATAATGTTTAATATTTTAATTATCTACTTTACATTTATTACATATAACATAACATTACGCCTGTAATTCCAAAGAGGTAGGCAGAGGTGTCTAGGACAATCCAACGCTTCACCAGTTACATTGATGTGTGAGCTTATTGCCATTCACCGGGCACATTTTCAAACCCCGAGCCACAATTAGGAAATTTGAATTTGAAAATTCCAGTAGTGCTCGACCCCGGATACAAACCTAGGACCTCATGATCGTGTAGTCTTGTAACCAACACGACCAACAAGTAATTATAATATGTAATTATTAATTTTTTGTTTACGGTTAAGGTTAGAACAAGTAATTATTTAGCATTTAAATTCTCATTGATTATATGAACAAGAATTATAATTGGTACAATGATTACATTACGCATACCGTATAAGATTATTTTACAATAAGCGATACCACTTATTATTATAAAAATGTACACCGATCGATCTACGTAGACAGTTTTTCCATCGTTCTAAATTTCTTGTAATTAAATGCTGCACTTTTATTTCGGTAAGAAGACCAAAAAATCTGTACGGTCGTCGATCTAATCTGTAGACGTCGGAATTCGCTTCATTGTGCGATAATAAATACCATTTTAAAATATATCAATTGCAAAATAAAAGTAAAGCTCATTTTTCTGCTATTCACCCACAGATGACGCTATGTTATAGTGTAATATTGTCCTGGGAATTAAAATATTTTGACTTTTTAGAATTAATATTTGTATCATATATACATTTAAATAACAATTTATAGAATTTGGTGTATATTATTCACCATAAGATAATTTATTAAAAATTCTAATATAACACATTTAATGCCATTATTTTGATATGTTGCGTTGGAGCTTACTAAAAACAGAACTAGATGGAGCTTTTCGCCATACAAATTACTTTATTAAATTTGTTACAGATGGCGGCACATTGCGGCAGATTGAGATGTAACTAATTTTCTGATATCATTACATTATTTTGTATAATTATACGCTTTGAAGGGAAACCAGATAAAAAAACGAAATATAAGAACTAAAAATATTTTAAGCAAACTCAAATGTAAGGGTTAGTTTAAAAAATATCACCATTAATTGCGACATGATCACTCATTGCCAAGTTAACTGTTTCCAATTGGTAATTTCACGTTTAATTATACACCTGTGAAGACATTGTTCACTTACTTCCCGTTGAGTACTGAAATGATTGCGTCAGTAAGATGATTGCAGTTTGGCTTATTGGTCTTCTGTGGGTAGCTCCAGCACAGTTAGACAGTAAGTGTTGGCAAATATTATCGTGCTATAAACATTTCCAACTAAATTTATTAAGTAAAAAACAAAAAACTGAGTTTAGTTTTTTGTTAAGTTGTAAAGACTATTTAGGCTTTTTTAAGACGGTTTTTGACTTTTCACTACTAAAAGATTCATACGTAAGTATAAATTGTTGTTAATTCGCAGTTCATGGGCGCTATTAGTACACCTCCTAGTTGTACTATCAATATAATTTAAAAAGAAAAAGAAATTTAAATACATTCTTATGCGTAATCCGTCGGAACTAATGAGTATTTTTTTAGAATATGGCCTCCTCGTCATACCAATAGAAGTATCGGAGACATCACCTGATGTTATACCGGTAGAAGCCGAATCTGCAGGAAGACAGGACAACGTACACAGACTCGATATAGAGGACTATGATGAGCCCACAGAAGTAGCAGAAGTAGATAATTTTGATTACAACAAGTATAAAGGTGACGGGCTTAAGAGAAGCGATGGCTGGCGCGATTATGTAGGTGATGATAAGATAGTTGGTGGTGTGGAAGTGGACAATATGAACTTGTATCCATACCATGTCGCGTACGGGTCCAACTGTGGAGGAGCCATCATTGCTAAAAAATGGGTGCTTACAGCTGGTCATTGTGGGTAAGAAATGAATTCTTCAAACTTTTTAAATCTGATAGTTAACGAAATTAGATGTCTGTTTTAAAAACTTACTGATAATTTATGACAAAGAACAGTGTGAGTCCGATCGTAATGTATTAATTACATATTACTCACGATTCCATTAGAGGGGACTTTAAATAATTTCAGCTGGATTAAAGTTGTGTGTGGTTGTCAGCAATTTATATAGGGTTTATTATTTATTTTTAAAAACTATTTATTCCCTTTTTTAAAGTAATAATAAGACACGATTTATATATTCTAAATGTTCAATGTTTAAAGAAGTATTTTTAAATACATGAATAAGGTCAACATGATATCAGATATTAAAATGTATAATTTATAACATCAACATAATCCGATTCGCTGTCAAAAGCATTAACTAGAATGATAACTTTATTTACAAAGCAAGAAGTCCTATGTGAGAGTGGGTTCGAAGTACGTGAACCAGGGCCGGAAGATCGCCGTGAAGAAGAACTACGTCCACCCGATGTGGTCGGCTAATAAGAAGGAACATCCGTTCGATTACGATTTCCAATTGCTGGAATTGAGCGAGCCATTGAAATTCGATGACAATGTCCAAGCAATCAAGATAGCTCATATCGAAGATATGGTGATTGGAAAAGTCGTCACGGTTACCGGATGGGGGAATACTGAGGAGAATGTATGTATACCTTTCATTGTATATATCCATGTAGGTTTAGATTTTAATTTTCAACTAGGACAATATATTTTGCATGGTAGAGTGAATTTAGTGTACCTATGCTTTTCTTGATTCTCGACATCTGAGTTCAAAGATATTTGCAGCATGGCTGTGAAGCAGCTGCAAAATGCGCAGTGATAATCATTGTGTAGGCTAAGTGGATTTTTGTGTTGGTCTAGAACAATTTACATCAATATCAACTTAATAAATTATGGCTCTTTAATTCTTATGCAATAGATAATAAGTAGCTGTAACAATTTCTCATCATTTTCAAAATCTGTACCACCCTATTAATTGTGGGTTGTATATCGTAAAAATATACGATTGTCATAGGAGAATTGGGATCTCATCTCACTCAGAATAAATATTTGTGTGCTGAGGCCGGACAGCTATTTGTTGTGTCTGAGTGTATAAAAAAAAATTATACGCAGTTACTAACATCAAATCGATATTTTCATTTGCCTAAACATTCAGAACTTATCTCGTTTGTAATCATCGGATGACTATACGCGTATATCGCACGCAATTTTGATTCTTATGTGTTTATGCTCAGGGTCCATACGCGAATGTTCTGCGTGCGGTTCGAGTTCCGATAATATCGAAGGAAAACTGTCAGCACGTGCCGTTCCCTTACTTCAGGGGTGCACTGACGTCGAGGATGTTCTGCGCTGGATTTTCTGAAGGAAAGATGGATGCTTGTCAAGTAGGTTCTTTAAGGTTCTATAGAGTGCAATAAATGGAAAAGCATGAGAATCTTCTGGTAACCTATCTGATCGCGTCTATTTATCGGGATTACAAGCGTGATCTGACTTTGTTTTTTATTTTAATGTTTTCTAAGATATCTGCCAAATTGAACTTGTCCAGCGTGGTATGTTATGGTTCTAACTTTTCGATTTTGAGAAGACTGGGGCCAAACAATGAAACTATAAATGGGTTGAAGAAATTGAAGTTAAAATATGAGATGGTCTGTTAGTACTCCTACTTACACAACCCCACTTACACGTATCCTCCTTACCACAAAGAAATGCTGCATTAAAATGTACCATATTTTAATATAGCATTTCTTTGTTGTTCTGGTTACTGGTAGCTTATCTGTTGGCTACGTTATATATCATGACATAATTTTCAGGGTGATTCCGGAGGTCCAGCAGTAGCTTACGACAGGCTTTTGGGCATGGTGTCATTCGGTTACGGATGTGCTACTCCGGGATCTTACGGCGTGTACAGCAAGGTCGCTAAAATCAGACCCTGGATTGAAGAAGTCACTCATCTAAAACTGGATTAGCGATTAAATTGTTTTATAGCATGGATGTCTTTTTAAGATCCTTCAGTTTTAAATTGTTCCATCATTTCCCAATTGTTACCAAGAAGAATATAAATTCGATATAATTACGAAGATACAATCCTAATCCTTTTAATTGTTATTAATATTTTATCACCCCGACAACTTTGTGAGGTAGGCAGAGAATTCTAATGCTAAAATAGAGTATCTAATTGTAAGATACACTGGGCTACACTGTATTAAGACTGTTTTGGAACTAAATAGAAGGTCACAAACATACAAATTAAGTTCAAAAATTCAAAAGTTTAGATCCTTACTGATATTGAATCCAGAAACTTTTACATGTCTAACTGATATCATATCCACTGCTTGAAACGACTACACAAATAATGTTTTTTTCCTAACGTAATGACCAATTTCAAGAAAGTTGTAAAACGTTCCACTCATTGAAATTTGAAATTACCTCACCATTCGAGATGGTTGCCGATGCAACATTCACCATTTTGTTCACAGCAAAGTTAGGCTTTATTTTGTACGTGAGTACTTTTTAAAGACCTAAATTTAAGTTTTCTCAGTAGAAGAACGTAATTTCCAATAGTAATATTAGCACTAACTTCTTTCATATCGTACTTCTGGGATTGCGTGCTAAGGTTAGGCGCGGTGTGAAGAATACATTAATGAGGTATTCCACTTTTTCAATGATACAGGACAGAGGCCATTCAATTCATGAAATATGTTAAGCAACCCTTTAGGATATCTAGTAGTTTTAACTGTTTAATATCAAAAGAGATTGTCCACTTTGCTTCCCTGCAAGCGCCATTCGAGAAAGTTCACCAGCTATGAATTAATTATTTACGGACGTATTCTAGATTTTGGCATTACCTATTATACGTTTTGATTATTTAACTTCTTGTCGTTAGCGTTTTATAGTAATGTTTTCAGTATCTTAGGTGAACACGATATAGCGATGGACCAGAGCCCATACCACTTCAATTATGGAGATATTTGTGGTGGAGTACTGATACACAAAAAATAGACGCTTTGTTCAACACATTGCGGGTAGTACAAGTAATGACCTTAAGTATACCAGTATAAGTATTAATTGTGTAGATTTGTTTAATTTTCATTTATTCTTCCACTTTTTAAATTTCCTGCAAACAATCTTCTGCTTAGAGGCGTACCCTGTTCTATTAAGCTTCTTTACCTATTAGTGGCAAGCCTGTAAGTGGAATTTTAAGATTTTTTAGGATCTCATTATAAATGATTTTAATGGTGTGTCAATGTAGCTTGAGTAAATATAAAAAAAAGATATAATTTTTGGTAGCGCAGTAATTAGATCGTCGATTATTTAAGTAGTCCTTGTAACTCAGTAATACAATTTCAATTAGGACTGAGTTTTGAATTACTACTATATTTATATAATAAAAAATTATTAGTTTAATTTTTAACTAAGTTGTAATGTGACGCAACTTTACGAACGCTGTTAAATATAGTACTGGAACCTTGGCATGCTATTGGAGAAGCCCATAGTCCAGCAGTCGACGGAAATAGGCTGATGAAGATGATGATGATGAACCTTGGACTTTGGAGTATCATCACAAATCTTGCTACTTAGTTTCCTTCATAGGTTAAATCAACCCGTTTGAAATTTATATGCTTTTGTATGTCTCGAGAAATAAATGAATCAGCGTAAAACAATTAAATATTACTGCCGCTTCTGATGCTGCTATTTTTGAGCGCTGGAATGGTCGCCTCCAATATATACGTTCTACCGTGTCTTTCAGACCTGCACACTAATTGATTTAATAATAATCAGTTTACGGTAGAAGCAGGTGTGGGGGCGGTACCACGTCGTTATATGAGTGTCTCAATAATGTCGAACAACAAACTGTTGTACATTCGAAGATCACATGTCTTTACCTTGCCTCTTTGGAATGTACTATTCTCCTCTGCCTACCTCTTCGGAGATTAGAGGCGAGATGTTACGAATGTAGATTTTAGTCTTGTGTATATCAATAGGCATACCTCGTAGCGAGACACATGACATAATTGGTAACAAGTTGAAATACTAATCTACTCTGCATATCCCTTCGCTGAAATATAGGCGTGATGTTATGTTATACATTTTTCTAACTTTAAATATTTTTACGATAATAAATGACATAGTTATTCAAGCAACATTAATTGTCTAGATTTTAAATTTAATACAACTATTATAAAGAGCAGACCACCCCAATGCGTTTCGGCATCATTTTCAGTTTTCATCCCTCATCAGTGCAGGTCGTTGACCCCGGTGCGTCGCAGAATGCATTCACGACAGCCTCCCGCTGTTGCTGTACAAAATTACATTCCCGTAAATTATATTGTAACGTTACGTCTGTAGTTTTGCGAAAGGGTTGGCAGAGGAGCATAGCTCACGCCCAATAGCAACTATGTCACTCCGATATAGTACGATTACACGGTGATATTATTATGAGATACTTCGTAATTTCTTCTTATGACGGTATATTTAGCGCAGGCGGTGCAAGGTGTTGTTCCCTGCGATCCCAAACCTGCAAGCCCAGCGTGGAGATTGGAGCCCAACAGTGGACTTAGACAGGTTGATGATGGTGATGATACTGATCATATTCTTTTACATTTCATCATGAATATTTCCACAGGTTGTGTTCTGTACATGGTCTTTTTTAGTTCTAACAAGTAGAGTCATTGCCTGACACGCTGACTGGGCAGGGTTGGGCGGAATTCACACTCCTCAGAGAACATTATGGCGATGGCAGTGTAGGTCGCGTGTTATGCAATATGAACTTTTTGTACAAATTCAAATTATATTACTAATATTCAATAAATATTATTGTAACACGTTTGTGTCATTTTCTACCATGTGTAAAAATTAGGAGCTCCTCCTGTTTTTTTTGCGTTCAATTAACATTGTGTTATTTAAAGAAATACATTTTGTGTCGTTTTCACGAAATATAAGTGTTCATTTATGAAATGTATGATTTAATTAATACATAATTTAATTCGTGTATATTTCAATTACTATTGTGTGATCAAATTAATACAAATATAGGCTTTTTTTGTTTTCGGTCATCATGTCACATTGAATTATGTAATAAATATTGTGAGGAAGTTTAAACTGTTTTGTTAGTAAAATAATATTTATTTTATAATAGCTAATTAATTATTACTTATAACTATTAACAACATTGAAAGGAATAAATGTAATTTAATTACATCAAGACGAAAAAATATGAATTACATTAATAAATCATTTATATTTTAAAATGTGAATCATTATTCGCAATATTTATAACTCAAAGGAAATATATATTGCTTTATAAAATTAAATTTAAAATAACGACGAGGTCTCAAATTATAAATATACAATCAGCACTGAGTGAAAAAAAAGTATAAACCAATATTTTGTTTCGAAAGTTATATAAAATGTTGTCTGAAAGGTGGTATACTGCAGCTTAGATACGTTCGTTAGCTGCATCAGAATTGACGATTGTAATCCGATCGACTACAGTTACGTTTCGAATGTAGAGTCAGTTATTTCATTCATAGCTTTCGAATTCAAATCACTGTTTATTCATGAAGGTTTTTTGTTTTTGAATCGATAAAATACTTACTTGATGAGGCACTAAATTCTATATTTATTATTAATAATAATTATAATCTTCATTGATCGACATCTTGGAAAGTTGCAGAAGAATTATTAATCTATCATCGTCATAATTTTGTTGGATTTGGGTGTCGTTCAAAATGAGGAGGGTCATTGGCAATATGGCTAACTAGCTAGCTACGGGTTGGCAGACTTCATAAGTCGTAAAGAATATTTGAGACCCCTAACTTGTTTATTATTCTCAATTTTAAACTATGTGATATATAAAATCAAAGAACATAGGTTTGAAAAGAACAACAAGGTATGAGAAAATTGTCTGATCTTATTAAACAGTTATGTCTTATACAGAGTTCATGTACAAATATAGAATACACCCAAAATGATCTGTGTATTAAAATATATACGTGTACATGTGCGACTAAAGGTTCTAGGTATATGATAAATAGTGTAAGTACTATTTCTGGTAGATTGTACTGCATTACACGCATGATGAATGTGGTGATAATGGCCTTAGCGTTATTTAGAAAATTTGCAGGATTAACTTATAATTATAGATCGAGATGTGATTTTCGGCGCCATTTCCCGCTACCAAGCCCAGGGCATCAATCTCGAAAATACGAAAGCAATAATATTAAAAGCGTACGGTCGGATCGGTAGGCGCAGCAATAAAATGGAGTGTCTATACGAAAAATCACCGAAAAAGCATTTTGCATTTTCCGAAATAAACCCCCTCCCCCCTGCCTCGCACGCATACCGATCGCCGATCGCAGCATATACAATATATATCTTGTTAATGTAATTATCCGCCTTCAATTTTGTATAAAATTTCCGTGTAGTGCGCGAATTCTGTGTGCGTGTGTGCATCAGTGTGTGTCTGCAGCTGTGGCTGTGTGCAAGTGGGGTTTGTTTTATCTACGGTGTTTGCCGTATATTGACGTTGGGGGGTCACCCCTGACCCCCTGGGCGGGGGGCTGATGACGATGACGAGTCTGCGCAGTGGTCAGAGCGGGACAGCAGCAGACCTACCTAGGATGCCTACGTAGCTTATAGTTCCACACCACCCCAGCGTTGTACATGATTCTGCGTGCCGCGTTCGTGTGTGACGTTTTTAATATTAAAACGGTCGCGTTAATTAAATTGCGAAAGACCCCACTGGCGGCGTGCCTGCCATAACTTGATGATGATTTCAAAAATCCCCTTCAATCACCTGGATAAAAGCCATAGAAAAGCGAATCGCAGTTTTATACCGTCATCACTTTTAGCCATGGCCATTTAGGCAAAAAATAATTCTAACGTAGTTATGCAAAAAAGTCAATAATAATAAAGTAAGCACATGTCAATTTACAAATTAGTAGACGCCATTATATATCTATGTATCTTTCCTATCCTCATAAAAAATGATGTTAGGATATCATATATGTATTTTGTACAACATATAAAATATTATGAAAAATCGTTATCAAAATAGAAGCTTTAGAAAGCATATTCGTACATTAGTTCTATAGGTTGCCACTTATTATATAAATTGTGCCGGGTTTGAAATGAAATTTCTATGTTAGGGCGGGGCACGTCTGATACACACTAGATATGGATTACAATTTTCCGCCACCAAATTGCTACAATAGCAGATCAGGTTATGTATGTGAAGTATATTACCCCAAACTTGACCAGCGTGGCAGGTGATGGCTTAAATAGAGGTGTCCTTAATTGAAGAACAAAATGGTGTGACGATGTAAAAATCCAAGACGTGACAGTACTAGCACGTTTGTTCATAATCCTCGCAGATGATATAGATTTACACAGTTCTCTTGTTTTGATATTAAACTGCATTTGGTTGTGCATGTAATTAATTTTAAAAGGATGTTTCTTCTCATAAATAGCTAATGATGTACTAACACATTTGAGCAGCTTGGTCCAGGACTGGTTAGGTTCGTGCCAGTTGGACACAACATTGGCTCCAAGTGAAATTTAAATCATACATAAGAACATACACAAAGGAAACGGTTGTAGGTAGTAGGTACATTATTACGTATCTGCTAAAGTACAGATATATGAAAAAGTGATATTCGCAATTGTACTGTTATGTTACAGTACAGGGTAATTCATTTACGCACTTGGATGTATATTTGCACTGGCGGCCCGTCTGTACGCGATGATTTTTACAACGTCCAATATTTTCACGGCGCTTAAGCGAGGATCAGTGTACAGTCGCGCGCGAAATCCATATTGACACATGAATTATTAATGATTGCTATAATATTCTTTCCGTTCATATACTTAACTTTTATGTGTATTTCATGATTATGAAATGATAAATATGCTTCAATAACACACAGATACATATTATCCTTATTTTG
>DWDW01002015.1:0-10733 GCA_018245635.1 Mimoniades versicolor eupheme | reverse complement strand
ATATTCTAAGACTTGTAATGTAATAAAACAAAACTGGCCAAAATGTAGTACCGACTATGTTAATTGCTGCAGTCGAAATGTTCTTTGCTTCCCTGCAATATTTTTTAGGCGTGTTAAATCAGACTAGTTGTACTTTACTAGCGTGATAGACTATGAATTAAAAAACATCTCATTCGTAGCAAATAATCACGGTCAATATTGGAGCCATAGGAATTTCGCGATAATGATAATATTTTTTTTTTGCTTTTTTTCCTCACCATTTTGTTGTTCCGACGTTCGAACACAGGCCTCCTGTCAGAATGATAGCGTTAAGGCCATAGTCTACTACGCTGGTCAAGTACGGGTGGGCAGAATTTAGAAGCCTTAAAGAACATTTATTTATTTATTTATATACATTACATCTATCTTTACAGGTTTTCACCCAATGCGACAGAGTAGCCATATTCATATAAATTGTTAAATCATGCTTTACTCAACAACTACATACCTATGTACCTAATATTATTCCACTTAGACCCTGTCCAGAAGGGGCGAATTCGCCGCGAAACGTTTCGCACGAATTCATTCGCGCGTTACAACAAGGCGTCTATTTTCTATGGACTCGCGTGCAGAGAGTCTGGCGTAGTGCACGCGATTTACGCGCGTATTTTGAATTCGCGCGATGCTTGTGGACGCGATGTATACGCAGCTAGTATCTTGCTAACGCGCGCGAATTCGCCGCTTCTGGACAGGGTCTAAACTCACAATCCGCAACAAAACATATATTTTTTTCTTTTTTTTGTAATAAATGCCTACCCTACCGTAAATCTTACAGGCGTTACACAAACGGTTACTGTTTTTAAGTACCTCCAGCTGTTTAATGTAATTGTAGGTATTTTATTATAAATTGAAATATATTATAGGTACCTTGTTTCGAGTTTTGTTTAGTTTTAGTACCTACTTTTAAGACTGTCGATTATGTAATAGCTTTTATAGTACATTGCACATTAATATGTATGTAATTTCGGAGCTCACCAGAAATATTGAGTGGTGTAAGGAAGGGCATGTCGAGCGCCACGAGCGTGGCGGCGTCGGGCCACAGCAGCACCTCGTGCAGCGGCGGCACGTCGGCCACGAGCCGCAGCCGCAGCCGCAGCGCCGCGCCGTGCCGCTCCGCGCCGAGCTCGGCGCAGCGCGCGGCCGCGCTGGGCGCCAGCCGCGCGCGCACCGCCAGCGCCGCGGCGCCTGCGCGGCTCCACAGCGCGCCGGCCGCGTCCGGCTCCACGTACACCTGACAATCAGCCCATACATTTTCTGTTGACATGACTTTCCTTGTGGCTTTGAATGCCTAAAGAAACCCTTGTAACACTTAATCGTCAGAGTGGTTCCAACTAATTTATCAAAGCACACTAGTTTTTAGTATTACCGCTTAAACTTCTTTAAAATAAATGAAAGTCCTGTAAACCAAATCATGAAACTTTGGAATTAATTAGAATTTGCTAAGACGGGATGTTTTAACCCATTTAGACCCCTTTTTTTCGTCTATTGCATGAACACTGACCTCGTCTCAGAATAAGAGGGTTATAGGGTAATAGTCTGCTACACTGGCCAAATGCGACTTGGTAAATTTCGCACGTATCAGAGAACAATTTTTTTTTGAAAACTCTTAAGTTTAAAACCTATCTGTACCTACTTTCTTTACACATAATGTAAAGAGGTGCGTGCCAGGATTCCCAGAGTCCCCCTGGGCTCCCTGAGTGAGAGGCCAAATTTGAAACAACTAGACTATCGATGCATGAGCAATATACTTTTGATATGATAAATTTACCGGCAATAGGATAAGACTCGAGCGAGGTTAGTGGCGTCGGTACTCACGTTGTGTTCGGGCGGGTGGTCGAGGGCCGCGGCCAGCTCGGGCAGCGAGAAGGCGCGCGAGGCGGCGCCGCGCGGCACGCTGCGCCGCGCCAGCACTCCGCGCCACATCGTGCTCGGGCGCCGCGGAACAAGTGCGTCGGCGCACATGTCGTCACAATATATATCACACCCCCTTGCAGAGGGTGCGCCGGAGGGACGCCACCTCTTAAATCTCCTGAACGCCCTCCGCTAATCGTTTTGTCATTAATACAACCGACTGCCGTTTTTCCCGGGCTTTAACAAATTCAACTTCTCTAGACTTCAAGCTGCCTATAATGCCGCGTAAACGCCTGTCGTGTTATAGCAACAATCAGTAATAGTGCAAAATATTATAATATTGCAGGCAAAGGTTAACGATGTAGAGTTAACATTCGTATCCGATGTTGATTTTCCTACATAAAGTTACATATGAGTAATTAATAAAGTAAGAAAGAATGTAAGCGATAAATGACATTTCAGTTAATAGGTACTGAGTTCAATATATAGAACCTTTTTATCACTGTCTGATTCTCAAAAAATATTAAAGCTATTCATTTAGACGTCTCAGACCTCGCTACAATAATTAAATAATGGAAGTAGAAATTATAATTTTTAACTAATATCGATTAAAGGTGTTTTTCAATAACTATGACATTATAATATTAATTCAGTCTGAATAAAAATGCATTATTTATTTTTCACCCACGCTCAGCGAAACAAGCGAGTAATGGGTTGATGACAACTCTGTACTTTTTAAAATTAATTTCATTGTTTTCTTAAACATTAGGGCCTGATTTCTCCGAAGTGGTAGGCGGTGAAGTGCAGCACTCCCACTTGTCACCTTATACGGGCTACCGCCGTACATAATATGCTTCTTACTCGTAGCGTCAACGTGTTAAGTGCCGCGCGGTTTTTCCTTCGTTTACTTTAGTACGCAACTAGCAACCCACCTCAACGCGTCTACAGTTAGCTTTTCAATAAATTTCTATATTATCCAAATACAACTAGCGTTTTAATAACTTTTACACACCTGTTATGTTATACATTCCATGGAATATGGTGTGAGCCTCTTGCATTGAATTACATAACGCACAAAACCAGACTAAGCTACCATTTGCGAATTTCGAGTAGGAAAATTTTGTTCCAGGGGAACGGAATGGTGAATGTAGTGAAACCACAAAAGAATATTGTTGTTAACAAATTGCTAGATTGAAAAAATACTGTACCTACTGTATAATATCAGTATAATATTTGAAGGTTGTGCATGGGATATAAACGATCACTTGTGTAATAATTTTATTCCGAAGTAATAACAAAGTGTAATTATAAATCTAAACAATACTATAATACTATATATAATGTACAAAATTGACCGCTACATTAAGCTCACGAGTAATTTTTCCTTTAAGATGACCGAATTCCAATTTCACATGTGTCTTGTATGTATATAAGAGTCATGTTAGTAACCTTACGTTTATAGTGTTAACTTATTTTCGTTCCTTTAAGGGCCAACTAGGCGAATACCCGACAATTTGGTAACTAATTTTAAAAATCTTCTAAATGTTTATTGACTTAGATTTTTACTTAACAATTCATTGTCCAATTTAGTAGCAGCTACTGTATAAACTGGGAATAGCGCGCTCCATGGGCTACGGCTCTGATCCTGTAACATAAAAAATATAATTATTCCTTATAATAAATGTCAGAAAACCTGTTTTAATTCACACAATAATGCAGATTATTAAATTGCGATAATCACTTAGTGCTCACGCACGCTTAGCCAATAAACGATAATAATAGGAAGTTTCGAAAAGCGTGCTAAACGAACGTCCCGGTGCTTATATTTTATAATATCGTATCACAAATATTGTAGCTCAATATGGTGCCGCCTACGAAGTTCCGCTACGCCGTAGTTTGATGTATTTGTATGCAACGCGTGTATTGACTTATAACTACTGATTACATTTTCTGCGCATTTTACATAATAATTTATCATTTATTTTCTACTTCGAACTATAACGTGAGATTAAACATAGCGCTTAAATAGGGAGTGCGGGCAAGAGGTACACGATTTAATTCCTCCAGCCTCTCTCTTACGCCGAACATCTGGACGCTCGCAGGATATCATTCTTAAGTTGGTAGATATATCAAATGTCAGAACAAAAGAATTTGGTTCTAGATTTCTTATCCAACGGCCAAGAAGTGTAACATTCTGGCTACCATCTGTGTTTCCAGACACAACCTGCCGCTCTTCAAATTAAGGGTAAATACGATCTTCTAAGGCCTGCGTGCTACATTTCAGGACGCATCTTCGCTGTCTATCAGAAGGGATCGCTGCTAAACGCTACTCTGCCATTTGATAAAAAAATATGACCGCCATTCCAACTTTTTTCTGTGTTAATGCCGAAAGAATGCACTTTTATTAGCACGGATTATGCTCTTTACTAAGAAAGTCATATTTATGCAGTTGACTGCATAGTTGTAAGGTTGTGCTTACGGAGGTTCTTCTTGTTTATTGGTTAATGATTTAACACCGTAATACCAATAATAAGAAACATATCGCATG
The DNA here is from genome assembly GCA_018245635.1 of Mimoniades versicolor eupheme. Classification (NCBI taxonomy): domain Eukaryota; kingdom Metazoa; phylum Arthropoda; class Insecta; order Lepidoptera; family Hesperiidae; genus Mimoniades; species Mimoniades versicolor. The sequence continues at coordinate 6,295 of DWDW01002015.1, read as the reverse complement.
CATTCCCCGTAGAGGTACACACAGGAGCTTAGTACACTCCCACGATTCACCTGTGATGTTGTACGTCGAAGCGTGGTTAGGGGGGTGAGCCAGACTGCTAGCTACTACTTCATTGCAAGTTACATAATTTGAAGTTAAAAAAACCCAACAGTACCCGACCTCTCGATTAGCCATTGCGATTGCAACTCGACTAACGAAACAGTCAGTAGGTAATGAATAAAATGAAATCACTTTGCGGTCCCGCTAAAGTATTAGTAACAGACATGATTATTTATTAGAAAAATTACATTATATTTGTTCGAAAAATACATTATATACGATGACACCTTATGGGTAGGTATACTTACAAAATTATCATATTTCAGATAGGTGCAAAAGCATTGTAACACTGATCTAGTATTAGGAAAAATCGTCTGTCAACATTGACAGGCAGGGGTCCATTTACAATTTTGCACTCTGCGGGCGCGGCGCGTGGGCTGGGGCAGCTATGTGCCGCGCTATTTGCACAACCGATGTACGGATTTGTTTACAAGGGAAGATTAATTCAATTAGAAAAAAACTTCATGTAGCACCAGCTGGGTGCAAGGTTAGTATTAATTTTTGAAGCACGTGTTGCTATTCATATTACTTTCATGCCATTGTCATTATAAGCAGGGATTCGTAATAGACAGTGCACTTCGAATACATCGACGCATCCATTTCGTCTAACTGAATGGAACATGTACCAATTCCAATTTTTAAAATGATAAAATAGATTATATTTTTTTAGATTTTTCTACTACAGACTGTTCTACATACTATTCTATTTATAAAGTACCTCCTGGCTGCGCTGACGTATTGGGTACTCTGAATTAAATAGTTTAAATCTGTTACCCCGTTCCTGTTATGTTGAGAGGCACTGCAGCTGTATAAATATGTAATTGCATACAAATATAGAATATATTTCTATGACATTAAAATTGAAAATTCAATGTAAAAAAGACTGCCAAGTTTCTACCTAGTGCTTGATGTGGTTACATTGTCCAGCCCTTTTAATTATATTATTGAAACAAAATTGTTTTTAATGTTTTATTACAGTAAACGATCAATAACAGTAGACGGTCACCCCACATAACTTCGTAACTGGACAATATTTAATAACTACTAACACAATGTAAAAATGCAAATTCAGATTTCGTAATCAATGAAAAAAGAATAAAAGTGTGTCATTAAAATATAATATAAATATCACATATCATTAAAATATAGTATAATAAATATAATAGAATATTATTTAAAAACGAAACTGGTGTTGTTATAAACATGTTTGTACTGAGAACTAGAAGCATGAAACGTAGCACACCTACGTCCCTACTGCAGTTTGATTACAATCTCACACAGTACAGAAAGTGCGCCGATTACAATAAGGAGGGATTAATAGCATGTGAAAAGTAAATTGTCATCGTTTCTGTTGTGAATAATTCATACGGCAGTGAAAACCGGATAAAATAGTACAAGAAAGGCGTTACGTTATAGGTTTTGTGTTAAATATTTTTTAAATCTTTCCTATAGCTAATAAGAGTAAGTACCAAGCAAGTATTTTTACAAATACGACACTTAATGCAAGTGTAATTCACCTGAATATTGTAGGAAAATATGTATCGTTAGTAAGTATTAGACGTTATTGGACACAATGGGCAAATTCTCCCTATGTAGTGTGGGTTGCGACAATATTTGTGTTGCGACCGTCGCGGCCCGCTGCGGACACCGAGCTCTCGTAATTGGATATTTTTGCACATCCATTAAGCATAGCTCTCACTGAGGGTACATTGATTTTGTTTATCATCCTATTACTGTGCTATTTTTATATTGGTATTGAAATAAAGTACATTAGACCATCCTATCTCTTAAGTAGGTATAGCGCGTGACACGGTTGAAGGAATATTAATCAGTCAATTGTGAAATTTCTATTAGTGTGTCGGAAATACATATATGGGTGTTAATTCTAAACATAGACGTCATTTAAAAAATGAGAGCCATAACAGGTCTGGTAAAACTTACCAAAAGAAATACCAAAGACTCGTGACAGTGCTGCCCAATTGGTATGAGATTTTTTCTGAGTCAGTGGATATACTCGTAGTAAACGCTCTTTACCCATTCATTCCTCTTGCTTTGATATAACATAATAGATTGACACTTTTTTTATAATTTTTCTACCTACCAACTTTCCCTTTGCACCTACCGTTTGGAATATTTCGAAAACAGATATTACATAAATATATAAGTTGAGTAATAAATTAAGTATATAAATTAAGTATATTTAAGTATTATTTAGTTTAAGTATTATTTTTATGGACTTGCTGCAGTTCACTAAATTTACTCACAGTTAATGTAATAACAATTACGCTTTGGCAATACTTATGATTGTGGGGTGCCCGAGGTGTTATCGCCCATTGATCAATGCACGTGCGCTCCGGCTATAATCCGTCCCATACAAAACGTATGGAAGCAGTGAGTCAAATGGACATCGAACGCTGACTGATCTGCATTACTTTTGTAACTGCTGTGGTATAAATGCGCGCACATTTTCTACGTATTTGACCTACTGTTTATGTAAGTATTTGTTGTATCTGAACGCAGTCTGTCTAAACATACATGTTGTGTTATCGTCGCCAAAGATCGCGATAGTTTCCCCGTGGCTGTGCGTGGAATACTTCACGTGGGTCTAATGCGCCCTTTGTGACTTACGAGTACACTAAAGTGATCAACTAGTAAGTAGGTATGTCTGGTTCCCTAATCTTGGCCCTTGCACCTCGGGTACTTTGTTAATATTTTAATTATATCTTTCGTTATATTTGATAGTTGTGATTTCATATGTGATTGATGAAAAATTGAAAAAAAAAACATCAGATTTAAAACCGATTTTATAAACCATGTTAGAAATTGATGCACGCATCTAAAAAAAATCTTAGTAGAGCGAATCTAACCAGTCGAATATTAGCAACAATTAAATATTAATATATTTAGTTACGTTTTTTTCTGGACTCCAAAGGGTGCTGCGTGAGTTTTAATGCGGGGATAAGTGTCAGCGCCGATATAATATTTCTGAAGAGTTTATTTTACACCGTCGCCTCTCGAAATAAAAAAGCGGCGTTAATAGCGGAATAATCGCACTTGTCGCATGAATGTCGCGGAGAATTATCCCTCGCGCGCACGTGCGGCTCCCCCCCGCGCGTTCCCCCGCGCGTCCCCCGCGCTCGCCGCACTGTAGCAGTCCTAATTGTAAGCGCGACCGCAGCCACCCTTATCATAACATCGGTAGATAAACCTCAATTTTATTAAAATTAGATACCATCAAAAATCAACACGTGGTTCCGTGTGGATTATTGGTTCCTGTTCAAGTTATTTTAAGTTTGAAGTATTGACGTAGAAATATATTATAGAAAAAAAAGCTGTTCAGGTAAAGTATATAGAATTTAAGGAGAAGTCAGACAATTTTGTATAGTAACCACTGACTCACTGACTGACTTGAATTTGTATACTAGACTTGTCTAACTTTGCTAACATTAAACTGCGTGTAACTTTTAAACTACGCAGAACATAAGTAAAACGTTAATGGGATAGAAAAAATATAAAATTGTACCTTGAGCCTACGCGCATTTGAAGTAAAAATTCTTGTTGCTTTGTATACAGATGGAGAGATTTCTATTGTTAAAGAAATCAAACATTTAAGTACTTAAAAATAAATTTGCGTCAGACACCTAGAAACGGGGTCTGCGATTCTATTTGCTTGAATGAATAACTTATCAAATGCTAATTTATGCGATGTAACACGATTAAAGATTACTTAATGCCTGCTCTATACTAAGGGACTCACGTCTTATTGAGCAGGTATTAGCAACAGCTTTATCTCTTTGCTCTTAAGTTACATTTGAAACGGAACAAAATTTTACTGGTACATAGCATTGAAAAGTACGTACTATGGTGCAATAGGATGAACCAATAATAAATAAGTCGATTTTTTAATCACTTGTAGTCATTAAAATACTTCTTTATAAGTCACTTCTCAATTTAAGTAAACACGCGTAGGACCGTGACGGTCCAGGGACAGAAAATATGACGATTTATTTCAAGAGGGCGTCGGAAAGTGTGACAATTTTTTTTAACATTGCTATAAGATTTCTCCTATACGTCGATAAAGAAGTTTCACTACAAAAAATGTTACATAAACAAATGTATTGCTTAGAAATAAATCTGAAGTAATTTCGCTTAGGATTTGTTTATCTCGATATATCCAAACCGTTTTGGGGTCATGAAGAAGCCACAGCTGACGGCGTCCCGTATTAATACGTTGCCAATTGGAAGCAGATTGTGTCGTGCTAATACGAGCCGCATCGACTTCTAATGACACCATTCAACGCGCGCCGTTGCGAATTGCTTTACTGGGTGCGCGCTCTAACAGGCTGACTGCACACTTACTACTTATGTATAAGACTTATGGCAACCAACTTTTGAAAAGTCGCGGGTTAAGTTTTACGTTTATAAACAAACTCGGATCGTAAGTAATCAGTTGTTATAAAAAAACTAAATGTGCAAATTAATCAAACGATTATAGCTTGCAATAGTTTCAAAGCTTACAAATTACGAACATGAAAGTTGGAAACTTGTAATCATATAAATAAGTAATAAAATTATAAGTGACAAGACAACAAACGTCACACTACATACTATAGTCATAGGATTCAAAAAATATTAAAATAGGTGAATGGTATAGAAGAAGAACGTTTCAAATGTTAGGGTATACGATGTACAAATCGCGATATCGACCGCATGTAGTAAGCCTATGCGCGGCTGCAGCGTGTCGTGGTAGCGCGCACGTGTGTCGGTGCATCGAATCGTAATCAAAGTGTGACGAGTGTGCGGCGCGGGGCTGCGGCGCGGCGACAGGTTGCGCGCACGCGCCACGCCTGCTCTTTTAAACACAAAGGGCGGTACTACCATCTACCGCCGCCGGACCATTCTGCACATTGTCTATTGCTACGAGTATATGTTCATATCAAGTAATTTGAATTCTCAATTTTCCAATGCGGTCTTTATATACCTACGACGTATATTATTAGTATGCGCGTATGCAATGCGTAATGCAAATGTTGAAGCTTGACAGTTAAAAGTTACTACATATTTACATTTTATATTACTCATGCTACGCTTTATATTAGTCAGGTAATAGGTCAGGTAATAAAAGGTTAGGAATGGACGCTGTAAAGACTAGGCCTCGCCTTCGTGCTCCTCCTCCTCGCCGAGTTCGGGAGCGCTGTCGCTGTCGGACGGCGCGGCGGCGAGCGCGGCCGCCTCGCCCGCGGCGCGGTGCAGCTCCGCGCGCGCCTCCACCACGTCGCGCACGATGTCTGCGCGAGCAGTAAATCAAAACACACGTTACACTAGCATCAAAACTTCATACACTTTAACGATAAATTCGTGCACACTACATTTGATACTATACATATAATCTTAACTGAGGACAGCCTCAGCTTCATCACTGATAAAGACTAACTTCGAGTGTGGTGTTGTTGTGGACATGATTTTTTCAATTGGTAGATAACTGTGCAAGCTAGCATCGTTTAGAATCTCCTTATGAATTCAAGGCTAATGTTGGTTAATTCTATGCAGTCGTATTAGTGGTTAGAATTTATTTAAAAATGTTACAAAATAATTTTAAATTGTGTATCGACAATAACGGATTGTTTTACTCCTTTATCTAGAATGTGCCGTTACCAAATGCTATAATAGATAATAAGAAAAGCAATATAACCTGTAATGACGTCTCTACTAGTGATGATGGCCTCCAGTTCTTGCGACACCTCTGATATCAACCAAGGCATTGCCTCTTCTTCCACGGCTGTCAAATATCAAGAGGAACGATTAAAAATCTGTAGGTTTTAAATATTTATTCATTTTATGCACGGGATTATATTTATACTGGCACTTCTGTCATATGATCGTAGATCGTTCTGTGGCGGACAGCAGACAACAATAATTATTACCTACAAAAAACCAAATTGATTTTCTAACAAACAATACTGGCAACCGCCCCACTTCAACGTTTTAACCTTGTTAATAAGTAGTCGCGTTATTTCTCATGAACATTACCGTTCACCTATCTCAGAAGCCTACATTTTGAACTGAGTAATACATCCTGAGTGTCATGGTGGTGTTATATGTATGTATATGTGAGGATGGTCTCAAGGGAGCAAGGCCCGCCCGCGCGCACCTGCGGGCAGGCGGCGGCGCAGGTAGCGCGCGTCGCGCAGGCCGG
>DWDW01002014.1:0-10733 GCA_018245635.1 Mimoniades versicolor eupheme | reverse complement strand
AAATGTCTACAAGTGTCATCCAAAAGGAAATAAGAAATGTGGTTTAATATATAAATATACACTTTTCACGGCATTTATTTATGTTTAATGACGTAACAAAATATATATTTTTTTCAATACACATTTAAAACAGAATCCTTGAATTAAATACCGAGAGTACCTACAGTTCGTCAGTAGGCACAACGCTCTCGATCGCAGTCGATTGTCTTATTTATGTCAACTTCACTCATATCGATGTTTCATTGTGAGAATACAGAAGCCGTAAAAGTCTTAAAACGAAAATGAAGATATCCAATTTTCTCTTAACAAGTATACTCGTATAGTAGGGCTATTATTAATTGTGTAATTTCTGTAAAATCATAACAAATCCTTGCCAATTTCCGCAGAGCTCGCTACCCGCCGCCGCTATTACCGAAAAGCGGCTCCCGCAGATATTCAAGCAGCCAACTTTTCATCGCGTGTTCCCGTAACTTGAACTTTGTTAATGATTACGGCGGGGTGTCGAGGGAAATCTTTACTACTCGATGCCAACTCAAACGTTCAGCTTCAACTCAAACAATCGTAAAGCTTCCTGCTTTTTTATTCGATAATAAAAATTGTAAAAGAAGATAGAAAATAACATTTCCTGCCATTAGAAGGTTTCAACAACTTATCTCACGCCTGGATTCCGGTTTGCGGATAGCTGGATGCGCACGTATAAAGTACAATAAATTAAGTTCAGCGAAATAAAAGAGGGTAACAAGTAGTTTACTAAGAAATCTCTAAAACGCCGCTTGTCAACTATTTAGCAGGGCTTAGCATGTTAATGCGCCGCGGAGGGTTGCTCGGGGGAGCTCCGCATTGCTCTGCTCCACCTATTTTACATAATTTTTCCATTCAATGGAAATAATCTTAAGCACTTCGTATGCAAAAGTGATAAATGACTTGTGACTGTGTCGGGACGCTCCTCCATTTGTAGTGATTCATTTTAGTTCGCTTGGATATCATTTGTGTTTCGTAACGACCTGGCCGTATTGTTGACTGACGATGTACGAGTGCCTCCCGCGGCCGCGCACGATGGACTACAAATAGTTCGCACGGCGGATATACGGGTGACCAGTGATGTAGCCGGAAGCTCTCTAGCTGTCCGACGTGGTTTCATGAATGCAATTTAATGATAACAACCGAAATGGACCGTTATCTCCGCTTATTCCTAACTTGTACATTGATTAAATATTTTATGTACACTTATTGTCATTATATCTATGTATATCTTGAATTAAACTTTTACACTCCTTGCTTCGTTAATGGTCTACAGTTCAGTTATCTTCTATAGTATTTTGTGCGCTACATAGTACCGTATAGCATTTAAAATGTTTCTTACTACAGTAGAAGTCTTTACAAAGCTTAATTTTTTTGTCGTATAGTTTTTATAGCCGGTCATAATGTAAATAAGATTTTCTACTTAGCGACTTAAGTTTATGTAACTGTGAAGCAATTTCATAAATACGTCTAATTTGTATGACTCTATTACAGCGTGTTCTAAACGTAGGTAAGTAGTAAGAACATATTATAATTAAGGAAAGTGCCGATGTTTCCGAGTGTTTATTTGATTGCTGCGCCGACACCACACTGTCCCATCTTATTAACATTTGTGGGATGTTTTCGAAAGTTTTATAACTTTAGGACGTTAATATTTTTTTTATGTTCTCCTCGTTAAATTTTATTTATTGCACTTCGTTAATTATTGTATTTCCTTTATGAATTTATATATTGTATACTTTTATACTCGTGCTTTTATACTCGCAGCAAGTAATAAGTCTTGTTTTCGTGTTACGGGTTATCTTGGAGCGCCGGCAGCTCGGTACAAGCGAATGCACTGTTCCGATAAAGCATTGTTACCGTTACAGAAGGATTACTGAATCCGTTCGAGGGCGGTGATGGTAGCCACCTACTATGCCGTATCTATAAGTATACTTATCAAATAATTTATCTGTGTCTTTTGTATTTTTCCATCAAAATCGTTGCATCTGATTTGCTGATATTTAATATCTAGATTGTTTCACAATCAGCCCCATACCGTCAACGTCTGAACGCAGGCCTCGCCAATACTGGAGACAAACACCGATAATAAATACACGGACTTCAGGTACTTTTTGTATTCAGCCCTAAAGATAGGAATAAAAGAAATATAGAATTTTTCGCAGTGTTGGATAACATTTACAATTTATTGTATAGTGTCTCGGACGGCTGTCTGTGCCCGCCGTCATGGACACGACCCCATCGTATTTGGATTGCAACCCGGCGGTAGTTGCGTACGACCAAGTCGCGACCTAGGAACACATCGTGGGCGATCCAGAGCGGCCAGGCACGTCAGCACACCTATATGAAGTGTCGTACAATTAAGTGTGGGATAGTACATTTCCCATACTATTTTCCAGCTTTCATTCCAAACAATTAATGAGTTATTAACAAGGATATTCGACTCATGGAGTATAATTGAAAATGGCCGCTGGAAAACGAGCGAGGTCCCTCGGCGCGAGTTGGGACTTTAATAGAACAAGTGACAAGGGATCCGTTGAAAACTTTGAACCACTGACTCTGCTTGTTATAAATTTGCTATTAATTATATTAACATATTCTACTCCATTCGCTCTCAGCGGCGAGTACTACTTCAGAATGATTAAATCTCAAATACAAATTGTTTGAGATTTGTTGTACTTAAAAATAAAAAATATTTATGTATGTATCTAAGTAGATCATGTTTTTTTTTATTCCAAGCCAGTTTTTCCTAGAAGGGGTAGGGAGAGTGTTCTAGTACTTCCACGTTTCTACTATTTCACCCTTTGCACTTTGCAATCACTGGACTAACGTAGCAGTCAAGATTATATAAGTAGAAACTGCAGCATTGAAATAATTATTATATTCATGTAATTATCGTATTCAAAAAATTATAATATTCACATAAGTATTATTATATTCATATATAATGTTTATTGTTTCCAGATCATTTAATCTTTATATTGATTGAATGGGAAAATTGCAAACTAAATTTCATGTTCAAAATTACATTTTAATTGTGGCTTTTAATATGTTCTTTACAAAAAATGTCTTATTCAATCACACGTTAGTAAAATGTGTACAAAAATTACATTTCCAGCCACTGCCTCGCAGGCTACCCTGTGAGTGGTCTATGAATGGAACAGTATTGTAAAACAACATCAAACCACTACTGTAATATTAACGCGGCCGTACGATAGGACGCCACTCGCCCGCGCCAAGAGTATTTACGAGCCGAAACTTTTATGAAACCAATTAAAACGTAGTAACATTAAACCTCGCCCGGACGAAACGAATAACATTTCGGCCATTTAGATATTGATAAAGTTATGTCTCCGGTATTCCTACTTCAATGTAACACACGGTTGCATTAAGTTGTCTGTTCGGCACTGTTATATTTTTATGCCTCGTGTTTCGGGAATATTTAAGTACTGTGAGTTTGTGACTATTATATTTCAATAACTTACATTTTAATTATTCATTTATAATTTGTATGAACCACTTGTAATGAGCCTCGAACAAATTCATATTTAAAGCCGCATACTTGTGACTTTATTAATTTCGAAACTGTTACTCGTACATACGATACAATTATGTTTCGACCACGAATCAGATTGTAGAGAGCCGGGAGGAAAGCTTGTATTATAACGCTAGGCAGTTACATTTTACTTTTATGATGGGTATGTTCATATCATCAAATATTTGAAATGTATCTATTTCATTAGTAATGGGTAATCTAAGATTAAAAATGTTAATGACATGCGAGATTTTTAATACAATAATGTATTTTCGGGTTTGTTGTGCTTCGTTTCGATGAAAACCATTTATCATATGAACATCAGCAATTTCTATATTTGGTCTTATTTTATTTTATCTTAGTGACATTTTTTTTTATTCTGTGGTCCATGTGATGGGGATCTTGAAAGAATAATGTTTGCCATGGAGGTCTAAATTTTACATTAAATTGCAGTCGGTCCATTTAGGATTACGAAATATCACAAGCTTTAGTATTATTGATTGAAAAATACACGAGCGGAACCGAGATAAAAAGGCAGTTAAAAACTGAGTTATGTAGAGAGGGCAGAGTGGCGGAGTGGCGGAGTGGTATATGTAGTTTTTGTGAGACGCGGCGCTAGCGCTGCGGCCCGCTCCGTTTTTAATGACTCTATTAAAAAGATTAATAGCTCTATCGCTTTAAAAAGTATCTCCTCTTTTTTCATTCTCTACAAATTTAATTAATGCCGATACACATCTTGGGCTAAAAGTTCGGTTCGTTGTGTTATTATATACCCACAATTTGTTGAGGAACTTGATATTTTCGACTGTGGATAGGAATTTTTGTTGCGTGTAATATTTATTAATAATAAAAAAATTAATTCGGGGAATTCTTTGAGATATTTCCTTAGTTATGTGAGCGCCTGGTTGGATAATTATAGGTTCAGTTGCTACCATAATTGTATGTTATGCCATTGGTTATTTTGAAACTTGGCAAGTAACGCTACATACCTATCAATTATTTATTATTTTATTTTTTAAAACAACTGACTGCGTCTTGGCTCTAGTGGTTGCAAAAATGACTAAAGTTTAAACTCTGCGTCGAATGCTATCTGTTAGGTTTATCTAGCTTGATATTTCCTAGTAGTGGAGTCTGAAACCGTGTCTGATGTATAGCAATAGGATCACCGCTTATTATATAGTAGGAAGTAAACATAAATGATGAAACGTCGGAGTGTACTACACTCGTCTACCTATCCCTTGGAGCAATACAGGCCTGATGTTACGTATTGTATAAAAGAATCAGAAGAGCGACCTGTATATTTTAATTATGCCATCAGAATAGTATGTATTGGGAAATGCGCAACTCAATAAAACAAGTGTGTCTGTAGTCAACGCGGACAACTGCCGCTCCACGTACTAGGCAAATTAAAAAAGTTTGTACTAAACTCTTGCAGTGGATAGTGAACCTAACTGTTGCTCCGGGGGTCGTGGGTTCGATTCCCGCCCAGAATAAATATTTGTGTGATGAGCACAAGTGTTTGTTCTGTGTCTGGGTGTTAAAATAACAAAAAAGTTTATTTAAATATATATTTATATGTATATATAAACTACATATGTATATCAGCCATCTGGTTACGATACCACAAGCTCTCTCGACGCTTACTTTGGGATCAGATGGCCGTGTGTGGAGATGTGAAAAGATATTATTATTGTCTTAAAGAACGATCCAGAAAATGTGAATAAGAAAAGCAGGTTTTGTCTCTCTCATTGTCCGCAAACGGTCGTCCGACACCAGTCGCTCGAGTCGACGCGGTACGAGAAATGTTTTTTATTTATCCCATAAACTTGCACCGCACGAAGGAACTTCTTCTTTTCCATGTGATTTCACATACAATCTATTGCCCTATTTACAATATCTTCCACTGCCTCGTAGGAATTACGGATAGGCTCTTGGTTTATTGATCGAACTCTCATTCGGGTCCGACGCGACTCCGAGTTAGTCGACCGTGCGTCGTGTACGGTACTGCATGAAAAATAGGTTTAATGTTCGACATTTACAAAACAATTAGAATTACTGAAATAAGTTAAAAGCATTTTACGACACAAAATAATCCACATATGTACTGGTTTAATAAATTAAACAGTTAATATAGATTCTCAAAAAAAAGAGGAACTGTAATGAAGCCTGCGGCAGTAGCTGATATGGGATGTGGCACTTCTTACCTTAGTTTGCTATGATAGGCTGGCGGTCTGATGCGACAGCCACGCGGCGGATCTACTATTCGGCCTTCATACCAATTTACGAATTCTAGAATGCGTCCGTAAACTCCGATCGTATTCTAATCCTGATAGTAAAACATCTCAGGTTTCTACCCCAGTTTAGAGGCATCTTAGCGCCAGCAACACTGTCGTCGACACACAGAGATGTGTTGTGCACTATGTAGGTAAACATATATGTACAGGTGTGTGGAACAGTACGTAGAGCATTACGTAAACATGTCATGTGCACTGCGTTGAATATTATGTGGAGATATGTTGAGGATTGTGTAGAGTACGGAATGCTGGTAATATTTCGTACATGGGCTTACGGAAAGATCCTACGTGGTCGATGCTTCTCTTCAATATTACTTAATATTTTTTCGTTTTTATCATACTTTTAGTATGACAAAACAAGGTTGATTTATTTCATTTAAAAGTCTTCATATGTTCGCTGCCTGGTAGGTGGAGCGGTTGGAGCCCGCCTGTCGATGTGAGGCTCTGTGTATAAATCCCAGGTCGGGTACTATTACATTTTAGTACCTAACTATAATTTCTAGTTACAATTACAAGTAGTGGCTCGGAATCCGGATTTGTACCCGGTATATGGCAAAAGGCTCACCACCTATTCCATATTGGGACGTAACCAAAACTAGTGAAACGTGGGAGTGTACGATACTCCTGTGCCTACTTTTTCGAGTGTAACGGGCGTAGCGTCACGTTTTTTTAAATTTATCTATATTAATAGCTAACTCTATTTATCACCTCTTGACTGCCTCATTGGTCGTGTTGGTTGCAAATGCGACTGCCAAACGGGAGGTCCTGGGTTCGATACCCGGGTCGGAAACTACTAAATTTTCTAATTTAGATTTTCTAGTAGTGGCTCCGAGTCTGGATATGTGCCCCGTATATGGCAATAGGCTCACCACCTATTCTATCGTGGGACGTAAGTCTCCTTCCTCTGCATGCCTCTTGGGGATAACAGGCGTGTTGTTAAGTTGTTACGTTTCTATTTATCAACTCCATGTATTAACTCTATCAATTAAACTCATTTTTATGCAGGATGTGTTACAATTATTATAAGTTGCTATAAATTATTTACAAATACCATTACATTTGTTGCACAAAGATACCAACACAACAAAAGAATGAAACGCGTGGTTAAAACTGTACCCAATTTAACGTAAGAGGGCGCCCCCTTTTTCCGCGCGAGTTAACACACAATCTCTCGTCCCGCGGTGCAGCGCGACCCTATCCAATTGGCATCGGGTAATAAGAAATACTGGATGTTTATCTCTTGTTACGTAAAATTTCACGACTCCGCACTCGTCGCAGCCACCGGCACGGCTGGCGTGGCGGGTAGGATCCATCCTATCACTTTATTTCACTTCAATTTGAAAAATTCCTACAGTTGCGTTGGCGAGTCCCATGTCGTATTGATCTGTGTCGCTGTGGTACAGTCATCGTCAATGTTATCATCAGCCCGTCTTAGTCCACTGCTGGACAATAGACTTGTCCTGAACGGTTTTGCCTCCGTTCCATGAGCTGCGCCGCCGGCCGGTCGCGTGTATACGGTTCCTATATTATATTCTATCCTTTATCAACTACTAATTTCTACTACAAACTAAACGAGAATCAAGGCGTTTGATACAATGACTTCCTAAATATAATTTTTTTTCCCATATAACATTTACTATACTTCATAAAAGTGACTAATCGATACAGTTTAAAATATTCCCAACCATCCCTTTTCGCGCACCAACAAGCAAGCAATCTACTGCCTGCTCTGCCACGCAATCTGCTTCCCATCTAGTTTGAATTGGGCCTTCCGGAAATCATATACTACAATTTTTGTATACTAGCTTATAAAAAAGGAATTTTCATGCAGTAGCAAGCATATTTTTTAAAATTCTTCTTAGTGTATCCAGCAACTTATTTTAGTCAATAAAGGAAACGACCGTATTTATAGAGTTTTTCGACATTATGTCTGATATTAATATTATGGTACATGAAAACCAATTTTCTGCTGAAAAATTGTGCATATTTTGCTAAATAATGGGACACGCGAACGCAATGTTTACGCGTGTCGTACACCGCAGCGCACAGCGCTTCGCGCCGCGGCTCAACCACCCCAACGGCTCCGGCCGCCAGCCAGATTTAATTCTACTCAGTGGCGAATCGCCTGCCGAGCGAGGTGGGTGTGTATTCGTTTCGTTTCCGCGCAATCATCGAAATAAATTACGATCATCAACAAGCTCTCCGTAAACTTGTTACGTTCAGTAATAAAATAATTCAATTAAAGGGCATTCTGTTTACATTCCGAAAAGTGTCCTTCAACATGTTCCCGTATTAAATTTTAGTAAATAATAGAAAATACAGACGTAAAAAGTTCTGGCTCGGACATCAACTCATCCGATGTGCGCGATGTACCCGTCGCTACCTTAACGATGGTTGTGATTTTCAGAAACATAATGTTATGAGAGTAACGATGATTTTGAAAATGGGTGTGAAGGTGCCATCGAGCAAGAGTCCAGTGAAGCAGGAGAAGGAGAGGAAGGAGGAGAAGAAGGATCCGAAAAAAGTTGATAAATGCGATGATAGATTCCCGGGGGACCCCTGGGTGTACTGTGCGGTATTGTGGTGTGCATGTGCCATGAGTCTGATATCGAGTGGGTATAGTCTATACAAGCAACAAGGACTGCAGGACAGGCTGTCTCTGTTGGAAGAGCAGCACCTGGCGCTGAGGAGCGCGGTCCTGGAGCCGCAGCAGCCGCTAGTGGAGAGACTTCGGAGGGAGGTGGTGTCGAGACCGCAGAACTACTGGAGGCCGCGGAGGAGCACCCGGGACTACGGCGACTGCGTTTGTCCCCCAGGTAAGCGGAACATGTCGAATTAAAAAAAAAGTCCGTTAAAACGGCTCGGATGGGTTTGAATCGGTTGGGTACCGCGAAGGTCTAAAAGCGATATTTTACGTAACATGTCCATTAAAAATAACAGTTGCCAATAGATATTTACAATTCACATAGATAGGGGTAAATTAATTTTTATAATTTCTTTAACCTTCTTTAACGTTTCTTAGTTCAAAAGTTGCATTTTAACGCATTTAAATCTTTAGAAAAAATCTCAAAATTTCGTCAAGTATGACTAATCAGAATAATGTATGTATGACTAATCAGAAATTAGTTGACGCAAAAATATAAAGAAAGATACCTTACGAGAGCGATAAAAGTTTATTGATCAAAAACCCAATCATTTTTAATATCCAAACAAGCTGTGCTCGTTACGATATCATTTTATAATTTTTTGCACGAATAGAATTTTAATTGTTTCTGAATGAAAACCAGTAATAATAAAATATACATTTTTTAAAGAAAACAATTTAAAAAGTTAATTATACCGAATTTTAAACAAACTCCATCTATTCCATCTCTTTAAGTTTTAACAAAACGAGTTCTTAGTGGTATCAGTAAACGCTAATGGTGAATTATATATTTATTTAGCATAATACTAATTAACAGTATTATTTACAGTATTATTATTAACTTATTGGTCTACTCCTACAGTCAAGGTCCGTTGTTGATCACATGGACGGATGCAGGCACATGTGACAACTGCATGCTTGTTTGCTTTCTTGTCTGGAAAAAAAAATTAAAACCACCCGTCACACAAAACTGTGCGTGCACGGAATATAATTATTTCTACTCTAATAGATACCAATCCCTTATAATATTACAATACGATGAACAGCTACTAAATGTGCGGGCTCGAAACCTGTTCGCGCTGAGTATCGCTAATTCTTTACGCACGTAAAAAATCTACTTTGTTTATATAAAGAAACCGATAACACGTTATACAAATGCTAAACAGCGTTGTTATGTACATATTTAAGTAGATATGTATATTGTTATACTGCAAGTCGCCGTTTGGAAGTAACCGTAGCTGTTAGAAATTTAAGTAGCGAATTGATGGTCGTCTTGCAATAGCTAATGGAATTTCTATTATCGATATGTCACGTATTTTATCCGTCACTTAAAGGCTAAGGTGCGATACTTCGCACTTCTTCTTCGTTAACTCGATAGACGATGATGAGCGATCAGCCATCGTGTTGAAAGGATTAGTCGCAATGTCCAGGTTACGCCGGCCAGTGTATGTTCGTACTTGATTAGACACAGTCGCCGCTCGGGGAGGTTCCTTAGTATAGAGATGTTTAGAGACAGACTACGTTTACTATGTAGTAAATACAGGAGAGACAACATACTCCTGTGAATCCCAGTCAATGGGCTCTCGTCATCATCATCAGCCTATCTCAGCTCACTGCTGGAGATAGCCATCCTCCAAAGAGTGCCATCGGGCCCTGTCCTCGGCTTACCGCACCCAGCTTCTGAATATATAGGACTCTACTTTATTCCCAATTCGTTAAATTTTATAAACGTAACTACACGCCTGTAATTCCCGAACAGGTAGGCAGAGGAATAAACGTCATTCCCACATTCCACCAGTTACGTTTACGTCCCACGGGGACTAGGCGGTGATTCTATTCCCATACACCGGGCACATATCCAGACTCCAAGCTACTACTAAAAAATCTAAATTAGAAAAATCTTATAATATCCAATCCTGGATTTGTACCCAGGACCTCCCGACCGTCAGTCGCACATGCAACCAACACCACCAATGAGGCAGAATAAATTTCTTACACATTCATTGAAAGCTTAAGACGTTATAAAAACAAATTGCAAATTTTAATTTTTCATCGAACAGAAAGCCATGAAATTTTCAAATTCTGTTCACCAGGTTTAACTCTACATTTTTCACCCGCGTGCACCGGAGGGTACAAACTCTATAAATATTGAGAGTCGCTCCGCATCCGACAACAAATTGAATCGTCAAGCAAACACGCTCGAGTGTTTGCTCCATACCGATAGTTATTAAACCCGATC
>DWDW01002013.1:0-10734 GCA_018245635.1 Mimoniades versicolor eupheme | reverse complement strand
AAACGTGGGAATGTTCTACATTCCTCTGCCTACCTCTTCGGGGATTACAGGCGTGAAGTTACTTTTTTTTTTTATAACCAATTTTGCGATCAAATGTAAATGAAATTACCATCACCGCTGCCAGAGCCAGAGCCGGAGCCGGATGCGCCGATAATGTCGCCCATGCCTGAACCTTCACCGTCGCCCTCCGAGGTGAGAACAGTTACCTGGCAGCACGATCAAATGCGATTGAATCCTTCATTATCATTAACTTCTATAAAAACCGGATTGAGTACCCGTGTATAAATTAATAGACGATATGAAATTGATGCCGCTGTATCACAACATAAGTCAGTGGTATAGCTGTCATTAAGGTCAAAGTGACATGAAATAATGACGTTGACGTGAATAAATCAAGAGTCGGGATCGTTAGCCATTGCACCGAAAAGTTAATTAGATTATTTGAATAGCAATATTTATCTTACCCTCCATTATAGTTCATCATCATCTCTTCATCGTCATCTTAAGACCAGCCAGGAATATTTTCCAGGAGGAGCGATTCCCGGCTTGGTGCATTGCCAAGCTCGCCGGCATATTAAACTTTTTGATTGATTGGTCTGATCAGGATTCGGACGACGTCCTCTTGGTCGCTTGCCATTATAGTTACTAAAACTAATATGTATTAGTAAATTTACTTACTTTGTAGAACAGAAGAACAAAGTTGATGCAGAAAGCGAGAACCAGCGCGACGTATTTCAGGTTATAGAAGTTCCGCGCCAAGAAGGACACCGCGCGCCTGGTGTACTGGGAGAGGTCCATTTGTGATAGCGCTGATGGCGCCGGGCCTTGTACCGCCTGGAGTCCAAAAAGGGTGATCTCACCATAGGATCCTTGACCGTCTTACAGGATACGAATATCCAACAGTGAAACGATCGATGGCTTCATGTTCATGCTGATGATATTGGGTCTCTTCAATCTTAATAGTCTTTTACTTAGCAAGCCAGTTATGTCATAGGCCATATCGTTGCCTTCCATCAGGCAAGACTGGCAAAATGCTAGCTTGTACCGCGATAAAAAAATATTTGGTTTTGTGACGTAACAGTTTGCTCCGATTTTAAAAATCATTGCAGTCTCGTTTAAATTCTATGTCAGATACGTTTTACCTTCAAGGGCTAGATACGATTGCATGCTTGTTACATGTGTGTTTGTTGTGGTAAAAATTTTAAATTGTCCTGTATGTTTGATTATTTTTAGATAAAAATTAAATGTGTGAGAGTGAGTGAATACACATGGCTAAATTCAGACAATATTTTCTACCACCTACAGTAAGATGTGAGCACGTTTTGGCCAGCATCGAGAAGATCATAATAACCTCAGAGAGAGGCGGGCAGTAGGCAGAGCAACGGAGTATACTCCTATCAGGGACGTTATACCTCCCATCATGGAATGGGTAGTGGTAGTGAGCCATGCACCGAGCACAAATACAGACTCCGAGCTAGTACTAGGAATTTTAAATCAGAAAAGCCCAATAGCACATAACTCGATGATCATACGCAGGAACTGTCGAACAGCGGTCGCGCCAATTGAAACCAATCGACTCACGAGGCTGTCCTTAGAAATAAAATAAGTAGGAAAAAGTATAAACTACTGGAAAGATTACTGTACTGATTGCAATAAAAATATTAAAACTTAGGAATATTACAGAAACTGTTACCGACGTAAACATGCTGGCGTGATAGACATAAAATGATATTTGAAAAATAAAAAAAAATATCTTTACCTTTTTGGTACGATTATAGTTTTTCTGAAATCCTCGCTGCGTTAGCAAAATGAAGCATGATTGGGTTAGACAGTGAACTACGATGTACGAGATGTTTTATTTTAAGCCATACATAACATTTTAACTGTCATTATAGTTCTGGTCAGCTTTAATGGTTCAAATGTAATAATGTATAATGTTTGATGCGAATGGCACTATTCCTCTTCATATTGTTAATTTACATTACATTATACTTGTAATATGTTTTTTATATCTAAGAATATAACAGTATTCAAATGTTTTTACTGTGATTGTAAACACGAAAGTGAAATGTTTCGTAAATTAAAATCTAAATATAATTTTCCCGCCTTTTTGTATGAGCGAGACAGATCTACACGAATCTAATGTCACTCAAAAATAGGCTCATAAGCATGCGCTGGTGTCATCATGAAAATATTTTAAATAGCAACTTCTAGCTATATGATTTTACGTTTTCGAAATGATCACACGCACTCTGCCGAGTCTTCATAATTTTAATTATTATTGTAGTTGATACTCTTTATGAAAAAGATTCGATCTTTCAGTAACTTTAATTAAATATCATAATCGGATCTGAACATACAATTATATATATATATTAATTAATACCTTTTTGCTTTCCGCTTCGATAGCCGACATGGCTGCCTGCTGTGCGGCCTGAGCTTCCATTTGTTCTTGCACCTGTTTCTTTGCTTGTTCGCCGCTGAAAGTATAGACAAATGTTGCAATACCTACTAGAGGTTCCAGGTGGGTCTTTTTCCACCGTGAACAGACCAAAATTATTTGAAGAATAGACCAAGAAGCGTTTTGCTTTAGGTCACAGCATGACAATACATTTGCTACTTCAAACCTATTTGAGGTGTACTTACGGGATATTTAAAATGTTATTATAACTGAACATTGTGTTCTAGCATGTTATAAATATCAAAAAAATTATAATTTGTTATGACTTGCTAATTAGTTTTGGATACTCTTGTTATTTGACGGATATCAATAGATCCAAAGTTACTCTAAAAGATGACTCACCCCAGCAGATCGATAAGAGAAGGTGGTTGCTGTTCTTCTGTGTGCTCGGCACCCTCGTCAGGAGACACCTCGGCCTCTTCGCCTGATGACGGAGTGGACGTGCTCGGGGACTCGTGCGGTTTCACTTGTATCCTGAAAGGTGTGTATAATTAGGCACATTTTTCATATAAGAAACTAATCTATAGTAGAATATACAGGGGGTCCAGTCAGCCTTTAGAGATGGATAAGCAACTATCAAGAAAAAAAGATTATACAAACAAGCAATAAAAATACAAGCAAGTAATGAAATAAAATTGTATAAAATGACATATGCAATGCAAGGTTGGTCATTTTGGCAAAAAATTTACTGGACTTTATGTAAAAAATACCATTTCCAATTTCCGTCTTTACTTTTTGATTTCAAAATAAGGGCGTCGACCTACTTAAATATTTGTGTAAATGGTAATTTTTGATATACATATTTTCTTGGTTTCGGTGTACATGCTTTTGCGGTATAATCCTTTAATAAACAATTTTGAGCTTAAAGATTGATGTTTAAATAAAGATTAAACTTACTGGCCATTGTCTTCTTTGGTGATATCCAGTCCGAAGGCGGAAACCTGCATCTGTCCTGTATCTTCTGCTGGAGGTAACGCTGGCAGGTGACGGCTTGGACCTGTATAGTGACCAAGGTACACGGCTCTAATGCAGAAAGCCTACAGCTGTAGCTTAGATGACGTGATGTTGCGTGTTGTTGTATTTTGAGAAAAAAGATTTGACTGACATAAAAATCGTTTAAATTGTGGCCCCATGTTTTAAAACAACATGTTACTGTAGAGTACAAACGAAGTAGCCTATGTGAATGTTTTGTTCTTTGAATAGTAAAAGATAAATCAATTCCAAAAATTATAGGCACACAGAGGTGTTTAAAATCGGAATAAATAATAGTTGTAGTAAGAACAATACAAAGAAAAATATTTGTTATCAGTTAATCCAAAAGCAGATTTGTTATTCAAAACACTTCAATCGAAAAGGTAATTATTGTTATCGCTTATTTTTGCTTAAAACTTATAATTTATAGAGACAATTATGTTAATTCAGTTATTAAAACCCGCATTTGGCATTTAGTGTAATAAGTGTTGTGAGTATTGGTGGCGTATTGTTAACAGTTTGTTGAGACAAAATATTTTATACAGCCGTTGGAAATGGAAATCTTCAGCGTTAGAATAATTTTTGTAGTAGGTATGTATTGTAAAAATTAAAACATTTTGTTTGACCACGAAGTACACCACGTTGGGCGCCATAATCACAAATACTTTTTGCAGCAGTTTGCAGTAGTGCAGTTTGTAATATAGACTTCGAATGTAAAACTGATTTATGCTTGATTCATTTGTTCTCGAAAGTTCCAATAAAATGTATATGTCCGAGTTGGGCTTAGAATGGTTGGATCAAACTTTAGCTTCTAGTTATTAATAAAATAGATTAAATTCCGGTTTCTATGAATATTTTATCCTTCATTAAATCATTATATACATGAATAATTTAATATCGAAGTTTAGAAACCTCTTATACTTTTCATTATTTTAACAATATCTCAATTAATTAAATTTTATTTCGAAATTCAAATTAGAACATTGTATGAGAATAAAAAAACCAGAATAAGAAATATAACTTGAAGTCTTTGAAAGAGTTTTGAAGGTAAGAAGTGCGCCAGACAGTGATAGCCACGATGACAAGCGCCACACGCTACCCGTCAGTGTTGCCTTACTTTGTGCTGGTGCGAGCAATCTGTGCCTCAACTGACCAATTTTCTCCTCTTCCGTCGGCTCGGGAGGCGCTTCCTCTGTTTGCGGACCTCTCATCAAGCCCAAAAGCACTCCGAAGATGTACCTGTTAGGATTGATAAAAATGTAAAATGGAACAAAAATATTTACATGTATATGTATTTACATAAATATAGGAAAAAATATTAACTATGAAGACAGTGTGCACATAAAAAATTGTGTAGACCTTATTTGAAAAATATTTTTGTTCAAAAGAGAGCGAATTATTATGTGAGGTTCATTTGTGATTTAAAGATATTAAAATATGCATTATGGTGCATAATAAATAAAATATAAAAAAAGGAATTATTCGTAATACGGAAATACAATGACTAACATAATTGTATTTAGCAAGAATACAATTGTTAACATAGACAAAGTTGCCTTTACATGGAGAAAATAAAATATGTCCAACAGATTAGCGATATTGGTTGGTAATAGCTTCTAGTATTCTAGCGCAAGTTTTTTTCTGTCATAGCCAAGGATGAGGTCTCTCATTTTAGACTACAAGGGTAACGTTTCCAGTGTTGTTTGAGATTCCATACAAAAATAATCCTCAACTGGGACGTAAAATTCTTTTTTTGATATTTTTATATTTACGAGTACATACTAAATAATAATGAAAAAAATATAGAAATATAATTTAACTAAATTTTCTATGTAAAGGCAACTAAATATAGACTAATATATTACATGCACATTTACTAATAGAAAACAACTAAACACACAATTTTACAGAACATTAGCAATTGTCAAGAGATTGACAATAGCAGTGAAGCAGTGAATTGCATAGCTTTTTTTAAGTTGAGAAAAAACTGATACGCGTGTGTTAAATATGTTATACAATTTCCTCGTAGAAATAAGCAACTCATATTTATATTATTTTAAACTTAAGAATAAGTACAATATTTGTAAATCTGGGATTTCGTCACTATTATGGCAAATTAATACTTCGGTTTTTTAAAATAACACGTTTTAATGTTGCTTGATGCAAAATCTAATAAAACTACCGTTTTTTCACATATTTTTGCCATTTATCACGGACTTTACGCGTTCTTGATACATATTAGCGTATTATCTGTATGAATATTTTACATTAAATTTACTTACAATAAACACAATTTTACAGAACTACATGAAAAATACCGTAAACATACACAAACAACATCTAGTAGAATAATGTGACATTTACCAATGACTGTGCACCATATAACGTTGCGTGAAATGAAACAAATACCATAAACAATCTGTTTGAAATTCACACTTATTACCAAAGAGATAAGGTTTATAACTCACCTAACGACGACCACAACACCGTATCCCAAGTAATAGAAGAGATAGAAGAACATTTTAAAGAATCCAATGCACAGTTCGGACGGACGCATCTGTTGTAGATCCGCGATTCTCGACTTTATGTTCGCTGGTGATAAGGACGCGAATGTTGCGAATATGCCGTCTTTGATCGACTGCAGGCCGCGTCGGAAGGGATCTTTGCCGGCCCTGCAAAATAAAATAATGTTAATAATAATAGTAATAAATAGAATTTTTCACCGGATTTTATGCTCCTTATTGCAACCTTTTAACATCTAGATCAACTTTGGGACTAACTAAGACCGTTTACGTAGCTACCATACACAATTTATACCTATAATTTTATATGCGTTTCTGAAACTGCAGGAGCCTAAACTCTGGAATCTTATGACGTAAACATTTGTAATAGCGGCGATTCTACTGAAACTTGGGGCAGAATGTTCTGGAATATTGAACTCCGGACCTTTCGTCGTCGTCGTCGCCCAGGTACGTGTACGCCGCCTCCCTGTTCTTGGGCCCGCTGGCCTGGTCCTCCGACGCCGCCATGAGCCCGGACGCATGCGTCATTTCAAAGATGGCGTCCTCGCAGAAGTTCACGAAGGCCTCCAACTTCTCCTTGTCACCACCCTCTGTTACTATACTGTAGAAGAAGGCACGTTTCGATTCCTAGAGAAAAAGAGATAATGTCACTTTATTACAATATGTAACATCTCCCAATAAAGAACTTAGATTAGAAGAAACAATGTCTTATATTTTAAACATTTTTCTTGTTTGAAAACTATAACGTGGTTGGTTTACATTAGTGTTTATCAGAAACAATGTTATTTATATAGCACATTTTAAAATCATCTGCCTATAACTTAATTAATTTTAACGTAACGTTACGCCTGTAATCCCGGAAGAGGTAGGCAGTGGAGTGCAGTATACTCCCACGTTTCAGAAGTTACGTTAAACGTCTCATCATGGAATAGGGGGTGAACCTTTTGTTATATACTTGATAAAAATCTAGACCCGAGGCCCTCTCGTGCAGCAGTCTTTTGCAACTTATACTTATAACTTATAACTTCAAAATGTTTAGAATCTAATACGATCGGGCTGTAATAGATGAACGGGTTAAGGCTGGTTTCGGTGCTGGAATATTTCTTATTGCAAATGTCGACCAATTTAAAAGTCAATTACTTTATCTACGTCGTTATAACTCCTTTTGCCCCACTGCTAGGTATCAGTCTACACACCATGACGCTGAGTCTTCGTTTGTTATACATTACCTTAATCTGCGGTTTTTCCCACTGCTCTATATTGGATTCCTTAATCTCAAAGTAGACGCGTTCGATACGTTTCGAGCCTCCCATGATCTCGATACGGCCGAGGAATGGCTCGAAATAATTGAGCACGGAACCGGCGGTCTCCAGGAAACGAGCCAACCTGGAGAAAAGTACATCAAACGTAAAATATACTTCATAATGTAAAGAACATAAAAATATTAAGATAAAATAAGAAAAAGGCCTATGACAAAATCATTATCATCTGCAGCTACTGAGAGACAAAGGTTTCCTCGGAAGGGTTTGTGTCTGTAATGCCCACGCTGGACTTGTGGGTTGAGGATCAGATAAATATAATAACAGTATGCATAATTTATTCCTTACGTTTGTCATCGAAAAATAATTTAGATTTATTAACTATAGTTTGATATAGTATATAAAATAAATTGACATTTAATGCCGTTTATTATCATAAAGTCCATGCAATGAGTAATTATGACATGAGTTGGTGACATTCTAATGGCTGGTAAGAATTTTACTTACTTTTCTCGAATCAGGATTACTAAGATTGTTAACTATATTAACCACTTACCTGGGTTCATTAGGCATGTGTTCGGACAAGTTGGTCAGGAGCACGGCAAGATTGAAGCCGATTTCCTTCGCTGGTTCATGGAACCGGTCGCAGAACCCTATGTAGTTCAGTTTGCCATCGTGGTTCGTCTCACAGCAGGCCAGAAGGAACTCTATCTCTTCCCTGGTAAATATCAAAATTAACTAAGTACCTAGTAGAAAATTTATCAAATCACAAATGGCGGCTGTAGTATTTAAGAGTACTAATAATAAATTAAATGTAGGCGAGTCACCGCCTGTTAAAACAAAAATGGTCCATATGCAAATCCCGGTAACCCAGATTATGAACATATTCGCTATTATCATTGATGTAAGTAAAAATATTATATTGCGTATATATATGGTCGCTACCATTTCCATTTCATTTCCCATTTTATAATTTCAGAGCGAGTAGTTACTATCGCTAATGGGCATGTAGGTATAACACCAGTGGAGATGCTAATGTTTTGTCGGTTTAGAAGGAGGTATTCTTCGCGCCTTTCTGTAAGCGTGTTATTATCTGTGCAATACGCTTACGGTGTGTAGCTCTTCTGCTGTTCCATTTTCTCCTTGAAGTCCTTGGGCAGCACCCAGCCGTCGTTGTTGGCGTCGATTTCCTGGAAACTTGCGCTCGATGTGAGATCCTTTAGTTTTAAGAACATGTCGAAGTACTTGAGGATCAGTTCCACATTGGACGCGGATTCCACGAGGGTGTCCACCATCTGCTTACCGATTGTACCTGGAACATGGATTAGCTAATTGTTTACCGAAATAATACATAATTTGACAATGTTATGGTGACGTTTTAGATATCAGAATATCAGAGGGCATAGAAGCCGAGCCAAGTATGGGGGTATAAGATTTGTATATAAAAAAAATATCATCTGGTGAATTCCTGTTGAACTACGTTCTCCATTTTGGGCAGAATATTTAAGACGAAATTAAGAAATCTTAGGTTTTACGTATATTATTAGTTATTAGAGTTACCATTGACGACGTTTCCTTCCAGCATAGATAGCATCATGGTAATCATGTCCTTCTGAAGGTTGAGAAGCTCCTTCAGCAGGTCCACTTGAGAGGAGTGCTTCGACAGTTTGTCTTGCATGTGCGAGAACAAGAACAGGAAACCACCGACTGCGTCCCACAACCTGAAGGGAGTGAAGTAAGTCTTAGGTACCCAGCAATATAATTTTTTACATCGTAAACCTTTACCATAACCACCTAACGTTAAAATTGATCTCCGCAGATCGTTAACAAATTTAACAACTGTTCAAATTTTAATAGCTAAACTTCTATTAGTTGTTGTCAATAGATGCGTCGCTATCGTAAATATCGCGGTGAGGAAGCTAAGCTGGAATCTCTTACCCATGACTTTTGGCTTAAACCAAATAGGCAAAAATTCGAACTTTTAAGTGAACAATTTTGACGAAACAAAGTCTTGTGCTACATGTGCAGCGTCATGTGTAAAGTTTTATTGATACAAGCTTGATCTCTAGCACCTGGAATGCGCCAATGCCTGTTGATTCTGGGTACAAGGACCCTGGATGACCTCAGTGAGGGTGTTGAACACTTGAGATGCCACATCGATTGCTTTGAAGAAGTTTGCTTTGCCCGCTGGGTCGATGAGTTCCTGTTGATTGCAACAAGAAAATTTATAAAAATGCATTTAAATCTGACGTGACAAAATATCTTCGAGAACAGTTAGTGCAGGCTCTCACCTTGCTCGAATAATGCCAATAGAAGTCCATGATGGACTCCTGAAGCCTCAGCAGGTAATCGACGGTGCAAATAACCACGTTCACTGTGGTCGTGTTTCCAGCTTGGGTACGTAGGTAATTCTGCCATTCTGTAATAAGATCGGATAATGTGAAGGTACCAGAATAACTAAAACATTACCACTTAGCAGCAGAAACAATTACCGCAATGCTTTCGCAGGAAAAGCATATAGGTTTATTAAATTCAATATGATCAACTTTGGCAATTTATGTTAGTGGATCCTTCAAAGTAAAGACCTAGTGAGATCTCAAGAGTGACAGTGACAAATTTCAGGAATCATTGGTCATGTTTATAATATTCAGCTTTATCTTAAAAAAATAGTATTTATTCTAATTTAACGAAGAAAGCATCGTACATAATAAATTTGCGAACATAATGATACTACGAGGATTTAATTGGAACAAATATGACCTTGTGGACTACTGTCAAGGAGTTGCGGCGTATTCTATAACAGGCTGATATTATAAGGTTTAGAGTTATTCGCAGGACAGGACGGCATTTTATCATCACTTACCGAGATTGTGGCCTTCACAAGTCAGCTGTATGAACCTAAACAGGGCACATGTAAACTCAGCATCGTGCATGTTCTTCTCGCCAGCCGCGCCCTCCAAGCCAACCCCAAGACCTGAACGAAGATGAGAAATGATTTATTGTAACAAATTTGAATCAACATACATACGAGTAGGTACTCTACTTAATACTGGCCGACAATCCTGATTTTCACCATTAAAATAATACTCTCTGTAACGCGTACGATGTTGCATAAAAAGAACTGACGAATTCCTCCTTTTTGGAAGTCGGTAAAAAAATAGGAGTTCTGTATATGAATATATCTTTTGTTGGGATATACTCTTCGCAGGATTAAATTCAGTTAGATTGTGTGAGAGTTATCTTTGCCTAGAGCTTCAGTAACCCCGAAAAGCAATGTTCTTTTTTTGTTTACAATAATTGTATGTGCTTATGGTGATTCTTCAGTAAAATCGTGCATAGTGACGTATTGACTTTTTTTCAATAATTTTATTTTCTATCATAGTTTCGAAATACAGTTTCTGTTATCTTTTAGAAGATATACCACACATAGAAGAGGATGATTATAGCTTCTTGTTAATATAATGAGGCACCTAAATATTGAACAGAAACAAAATAATAACAACGTCCATAACAAAAAAAA